>MU124048.1:0-25286 GCA_014904935.1 Melanogaster broomeanus
GTGGAGAGTACCTGAGTTACCGAGTTTAATCAGCACTTAAAGTCCAAAGGCACGGAGCGAAAACTTACTGTGCACGACACGCCGCAGCACAACGGCGTTGCGGAACGGCTGAACCGGACGCTACTCGAACGTGTACGCGCCGTAGGACATGCTAGCGGCCTCCCGCAGTCACTCTGGGGAGAAGCGTTAGCGCACATCATTTGGGTGAAGAACCGCAGCGCGTCGCGTGTACTCGATGGCAAGACGCCTTACGAGCTGCTAAATGGGATGAAACCTAACATAGCGGGCTTACCAGAATGGGGTGCAAAAGTCTGGATGCACGACGCCACTGGCTCGAAGCTTGACATGCGCGCGCGTGAAGGGCGATGGGTGGGATTTGATGCTGAGAGCAATGGCCACCGCATTTACCACGACGGACGCATCTCTGTCGAGAGGAACGTTTCATTTGAGAAACGAGAGGTCATTGTCAAGGTCCCGGGAGGCGTGCAGATCGAGGGGGAGAAAAGAAACAAAGATCAGAACGATCAGCAGCAGGATCAGGTCGATCAGGAAGCCGAGAATGACTTACCACCTGTCCATCCCAACTCTCCTCCACCCAACAAGCTCGATTTGCCAAGCCCATTACCACCCTCGAATTCTCCAGACCCGCTAGGCCCCAACCTTGAGCAACTGGCCCCTACCGTTCGTCGTTCGACTCGCCAACGGACAGAATCCCCCTACATGCGGATGTTGCGGGCTGGTGCTGGGACACACGATGGTCGTGGAGGAGAACCGATTTTCCCTCGCGGCATTCAAGCTGTTGATGGTCGTCGTGAGGTGGAGGGCGATACTGCGGAAGGCGCAGCTGACACGAGTGCCAGCGCATGGGAAATAGAAGCAGAGGAAGCCGCTTATGCAATGCACGCGGGAACTTGTGTGGCTGAAGCACTGGAGCCACGCACGGTCGACGAGGCTCAGAAACAGCCAGATTGGCCGCGATGGGATGAAGCAATCAAAGCCGAGTTGAAAAGTCTTGATGAAGCACATACCTGGGACGTCGTACCGAGACCGCCGAAACCCACCAACGTCGTCGACTGCAAATGGGTCTTCAAGATCAAGAAGAACTCTGCAGGCGAAATAGATAAGTATAAGGCTCGTCTGGTGGCACGCGGATTCACGCAAGTACACGGCGTCGACTACTACGACACCTACGCCCCCGTTGCCCGCACCACATCCCTCCGATTTATTCTCGCTATCGCGGCACGTCATGACTGGGACATCGACGTATTTGATTTCCACAGCGCGTTTCTTAACGGGAAACTGGACGACGACGAAGTAATATTTATGGAACTCCCACCAGGCTTTGAGAAAGATGGCCAGGACCTCGTCGCGCGCTTACGCGTCGCACTCTACGGCTCTAAACAGGGCGCGTTGAAGTGGTACCAGCGGCTTTGCAAAGAGCTCGCCGCTTTAGGCTTTCGACGGACCGAGGCTGACTGGGGAGTATTTGTAGCAAAGATTGGCATTCATCTACTCATCCTCGCGTCGCACGTCGATGATTGTGCCGTGACTGGCAGCTCGAAAGAGCTCGTCAAGGAGTTTAAAGCCGAAATAGGATCCAGATTTAAGATCACTGACTTAGGACCTATTAGCTGGCTCCTCGGGATGAAGGTATCACGCGATCGGGAGGCGCGGACTATTTCTATTTCGCAAGAATCCTACATCGACGCTATCCTCGCTAAGTACAACTTCGCCGACGCAAAACCTGTCTCCATCCCAATGGACCCCAGTATCCAGCTCTCGAAGACGCAGTCCCCGAAGTCCACCGCTGACATTGCGAAGATGAAGCAAGTCCCATTCCGTGCCGCACTCGGATCGCTAATGTACCTCGCCGTTGGTACACGGCCGGACATAGCGTTCGTCGTATCCACCCTCGCACAGTTCACAGAAAACCCCGGATTGCCACACTGGGAAGCGCTGAAACGCGTTTACCGCTATTTAGTGGGTACGAAGAAGTTGGCGCTAACCTACGGCACAGAGACGAAAGGACTCGTCGGCTACGCTGATGCCGACGGTGCGTCACAAGAGCATCGTCACGCTATTTCTGGGTACGCGTTCCTCATAGATGGAGGAGCAATTTCGTGGGGATCACGAAAGCAAGAACTCGTCACTCTCTCGACCACCGAAGCCGAGTACGTCGCCTCTACGCACGCCACGAAAGAAGCTCTCTGGCTCCGTCGTCTCATTGGCGAGATATTCCGCCCCCTCGAGCACCCGACCGTTCTTTACAGCGACAACCAGTCGTCAATCGCGCTTACCAAGGATGGTAATTATCACGCGCGTACGAAACACATTGACATTCGTTACCATTTTATTCGTTTCTCCGTCGCTGACGGCTCTATTCACATTCTTTACTGCCCTACTGATAATATGGTTGCTGATACCCTTACTAAAGCACTCCCGTCCGTTAAGGCTAAGCACTTCGCTTTCGAGCTTGGACTTCGCTCCGTTTGAGGGGGAGTGTTGGATTACAAACGTAGTGTGGCTATACCGCTTACTAATCACGTAGTTATTTTCTTCTTGCTCGTACTTAGCTACCTCAGTGACTGTCTACTCGAAGTCTACTGAGGTATGATCTTTACCCACCCGTTCATACCTATAACTGATGTATCTGTAGCTTACTCGTTGCTACAGGTAATACTAGTGACTGTCTACTCGAAGTCTACTGAGCTTACTCGTTGCTACAGTTCTACAAACGCGGGGAACAATAGTAAGGTATTGTTAGCCCAAAGGGAAGCAAGTCATATAGAAGTGATCGACAGAAGACTGATATATGACATGAAAGAAGCGTACGCCAGATATGGGGGACAATGGAGATCGCGAAGGGCGTAGCTTGTAAGACGGATAAGGGGAACAATAGAGAGCTATTGTTCCACGAATATGGACTTGATCGACGGCAGAAGATCTGGATGAAAGCCGGCGATCCAATGTTAATACAAATGGAGAAATGAGTCACGTATCTGTTATCTTATCACTTAAGAGCGCTTGGGTGATAAGATGCAACGAAGGCACGTGAGGGCACGTGACTGAGTCTTTAGGCGCCACGCGAGCGTCAAAGAGAAAAATCGTAACATTACCCCCGGTTTAGATAGTTAGTGTCACCTGACCACTAAATCAAGGGTGCGCACAGGGCGGCTTCGAGAGGTCTAGAAAGACCTGGCGGAGTCTTCGGTGTCGTCATTGACAGGCGAAGGGGAGGACGAGATGTCAGACGAGTCTTTGCTGCTTTGAAAGGGGGGCGAAGATGACGGTGGTGATTCGGGTGGGGAATCCAGGTAAAGCGGTGTCTGCAATACCGGGTCGGGTTCTTCATCGTCAGAGTAGACGTATGAGAAGGTCTCGCGAAGAGGAGAGGGTCCCACAGGAGTGTGTCGAATCGGAGTAGGGGAGATGACTTCGATAGGGAAGACATCCCAACATTCCAGGAGGGGTCGTTCTTCAACTAAGACTTCTTCGACTGGGTTGGACGGAGAAGTCGGGACTTCGACGGACGTTGTGACAATTAAGTCAGGCGGGGTTCTTTCGGCTGTTGATACTAGAACAGGCGAGGTGAGGAGATGACTATCAATTAAGATGTCAGGGTCGGGGTTTTCCTCAGTGGATCGAGGATGGGGACAGGGTGAACTTCCAATGAAGGAGTCATTGTCAGTAGCAGCGACGGCTGCAGGCGAATCTTCGGTGACATGAAGAGGATCGGGGGTGGAGAGACGTTCAGGTGTCTCAGACCGGTCAGGGGTGTCTTCATTGACGTGAAGAGGAACGGGGAGTGTCGGTGTGTTGACACGATGGGGACAAGATCAGGAAGGATGTCCTGGACAAGAGGAGTGACACATAGGACAATTGATACGGATGTGTCCAGGGGAAAAACACTCAAAACAAGAGCCGGTGCGAAGGAGTGTGGCACGGGCTGGACGAGGACGCAGGGTCCTTTCATCGGCAGGATCTTCTGGTATGATGGGTTGGCGGGTTCTTCTTCTAGAAGAGGTAGCGGGCGTTGGCGGGGCAACGGGAGGAGTCGTTGGGATTCTGGTTATAGCTTCGCTAAGACCGACGAGGGCGAGGAGATCTCTTTCGAGGAGTTGAGTGACATCAGCTATGACAGTGCCGGTATTCCTTGCGTGGCGATCACGGGATAGACGGAGGATAGGGAGGAGTTCTTCTATCCTGAGGTTCTGCGTCAAAGTGGAGGTAGTCGTCTGGACGACGAGTTCAAATAAATCATCACGGTTAGACGGTAGGTCATTCCGTGGAACGGGGAATCTTCTTGCTCTAGGCAAGTTCATGGGGTTACCGAACTGCGACGGTGCAGTCGAGGATCTACAAGGGGCGCGACGACGGTTTGTGGTTGTCGAGGTGAGTCTAGGCGGGGTCAAGAGGACGTCGTTGAGGGATCGTCCATGAGGGGAACGGTTCTGGTTTCGACTCATCAAGAGTGGGGGTTCTTCTAGTACGTCGAGTGGTATCGACAATAAGATATTCTGCAAAAGCAGGAGTGGATCAGAGAGTGCTTTCGTTGGGCAGTCTCGTGTCGGGTGGCTCCAGGGACGAAGGTGTGGTAGCCGTACAAAAGGGATCGTCTGAGGGGCATGCCGTCTCAGATTTCATCAGGTCGAGTTTATAAACTCGTCAGGGTTCGGGGATCTTCCTCAAGCGGTGAGGGGTCCTTTCAAATCTTCTAGACAGTGGATGTCCGTCAGTAGACAGCTGTCATCGGTGGAGTCACTCCAAGGACGAGTCAGAGTCCTAGAAGGAGGAACAATGGTCGGGTCAAGCATTGTTCGACAAATCGGGTAGATCTTCAGAAGCAAGGGTGCTTCTTCTTCTTCCATGATCTACGGATCGATGGATCTTCATCAAGCTTCCTTTCTTCTATTATGGAAGCATCGGGTCTTCATTAATCTCCACCAGGGTGGGGTTCTTCATAAGTCCGTGAGTTTTTGGGGCTAACGGAGTCGTGTCACAAGCTTTCAGGGCCGGTGAGGTCATGTCACGAGCTTTCAGGGCACGTGAGATCAGGGGTCATGTCGCAAGCTTGCAGGGGCGAGCGAGGTTAAGTTGTTAATCCACAAGTTTTCTGGACGAGTGGGGTCGTTCATAGGTCAACCCGTGGGTTTTCAGGATGGGCGGGGTCGGAACCGCGAGCTTTCTGGGCAAGCGAAGGGGTTCGGGTGTCGGTTTCGCAGACTTTCGGGGCAAGCAAAGGTCGAAAAGAGGGAAATTACCCCCTTCATAAGGCAATTGGTTTTCCATGACCAATACCTAAATCAAGATTCAAGTAAACGCTGCAGCGTCTACAGGTGGCGGTTATCAAATGGTAGTTTTAAGACATCTCGGTCTAGCAAGAGGCCCGGGTGTCGGAGTCCGGGGTTCGAGAAGCAACGTTTAATGTCACAAGGGACAGCGGATCGTACACGTATGCTATTTCCCAGGGGAGTCTATAGCGGAAGCGACAAAGTGTGGACAGAAGAGTCGCAACTCTATTGTCTGCGAGGTCAGGTTCGAAGAGTGCGTTATTTCAAAGACCGCAGTCGTTGAGTCTATAACACGAGGAAATACCGGAGTCGAAGGAGAAGTATAGACATAGGAGCCGCAGCTCAGTGCCATCGTATACTTTTGGCGGGGTCGGTCTCGTTCGCAAGTCTGAGGGGCGTCTAGTCCGGGTTAGGAACAGGGTACCCTCAGGGGTCGATACGAGGGGTCATCAATCTGAAAGAAAGTGGTTGTGCAGGTACACAAGTCATCTGGTTCGTAAGGAGGGCGGTCCCCCGTATTAAGAGCGGATGCAGTTTAAAGTCATGCCGGACTGTCAGGGAGTGCAGTTATAGTCTGCGCGACTATCGGGCTCGAGGGGTAGGATTTCAGGTCCTACAATACATGTGTCAGACATGCGGCGGGTTTGCGGGGATCGAGGGGGTTGCGCTTATCGTCTGCGAACGGGTTATTTTAAGGTCTCACCATTGACCATGGAGGCGGAAGGGAGTGAACAGTCGTCGGATTTCAGGGCCGGGACAGAGGAGAGTACTGCTGGGAGTTCATCCCCAGTGACAGGAAGTCGTCATAGCGGATAGCTAGTCCGTTTCTGAGACAGGTAGACCGAAGTCCAGTCGTCGAGTTCGGGCTCAAGACAAAGGGAAGGGGTTGAGACAAAAGACATATGTCCGGTTGCGTTCAAGGAGGGCGGCTCCCCCTATGGAAATGTAGCCATCTTATTGCCGCAGTAGTGAGCCGAGGGTGCGTCTACGGGGATCATCGTTCAAGCTGGAAGAAACAGACAGAGGGGTTCAGGGGTTCCCATTGCCATCGCGTATCTCCAGGTTCTATTCGTCCACCAGACAGAGGGGTTCAAGGGTCCCATTGCCATCGTGTAGCGGTTGAATTGCGAGTGTACTCGGGTTTCAGAGAGTCCGAATACGATCTTCGACCAATGAAGGTCACGACCTCCGCAGAGACCGTTCTTGGGGTTTGTCGGGGTTCGAGAAGGTCATTTCAACCTTTCGAGGGGTTGGATCTATGACGGCGGGGTTTCGGTTGTTCTGGACTAATCGCGGGTTAGTCCTCAGTAAAGAGGGAACCTTCCTTCATGTGACGGATATCGCCACCATGAATGCCAGTAGAGGGGTTGCTGTTCCGAGGGATGGTCTAGTCCATCAGGTCTATAGCGAAGGGTGGTACAGTTTAAGGTCATGTCGGACCGGGGTGTCGCTATTCCTGGGGATGGTCAAGTCTGTCGGGTCTATAGCGGAGTTACGCAGTTTAGAGTCATGCTGGACTCGAGAGTCGAGGAGGGATTTGTTTGAGACAAGCCGCAGCTGTATAGTCGTCAAACCAGGGGGTGTCGGGATCGAGAATGACCAGATTGACCGTCCTTTCAGACGTCAGGGTCCCTGGTCGGATCTGTTATTTTCCGGTTCGTACTTTCCAAGGTTCTTGGGTCAAGTGTTCCGGGTTGCATGTCTGTGAGATCTTCGACCAATGAAGGTCACGACCTCCGTGGAAGCCGTTCTTTTCGTTTCTCGGGTCTATACATTCCTTTCGGGTCTATGTGTTCCGAGGTCCTCCTTCGCACCGAATGGTTACGGTCCCGATTGGGAAGAGATCTGTGTCCCTTTCTATGAAAGGTTTCATAGCCACTTCAAGCTGTTGGTTTGGCAGGTTCATAGAAGTTGGGCATCTTTATGGATATGCGAGTTTCAAAAAGGGGTTTGCATTCCTTCGACACATGGGTGGTGTCAGGACTCTTAGGCCCTTCTCGGTGTGCTGGGGCAGGTTTCCCAAACACGTTCCTTGGATCCGGGTAGTCCGGGTTCTTCCAAAGGAGTCCTAGGGGTTCGCCCTTAAGTCATCTAGGTAGAGGTGGGTTCAAAGAGGTTGAGTTCATCCTAGGGGATTCTTATTTGACGACGTGGGTCTCCAACCGTCGGAGGGAGTTCTCTAGGATTATGAGATACCCGGAGGGGTTTGGTGGTATCAGTCCTAGGGAGGATCGTTCTTCGTAATTCCTTCTCAAAGATGGGAGAGGGGACGTTTAACGTCTCGAGGGACGTCAGGGGGGGGTTCGGTCGGTTCCGGTGTTGTTTCGTTGTTAAGGAGAGGGTTCAGGGGTTCTCTCCGTCAGGGATCATGTAGGCTGGTCAAGGTCTACATCTTCTATGCATAGTTTTACTGTCTTTGCGGACATCTTCTACCAGGTCTGCACCTAGTCCGGTCGGTTCCGGTGTCTGGCCATCTCCGTCGAGTGCATCTGTTGATCGCTTGTCCGCTCGGGCAGACAGAGGCTCTGTTCTCCCAGATTTGCTTTTGTGGCAATGCACTCCGACATGAGGGTCGGTCTGTAAAAATCTGTAAAGAAAATTTCTTTGTTTTCTCTACCTCATATGACGGTCAGGTCCTCCGGATCACAGGATGTGCGAGTTCGTCGGGGGTTCCGTCATGTCCAGATAGTTTATCGTCATCTCGGACGTTTTCATCGTCATTAGTTTAATGTCGTCCCGGACATCTTCATCATCGTTAGTTTAATGTCATTCCAGACATCTGATCATCCCGGACGGTTCATAGGGTCGCCGGGGTTCATCTCAAGTGTGATACGAGAGAGGGGGGGGGTGAGAGGTTCGTCCAGTTGATGGGGTCTCTCATCGAGTCATTCGCTAGGTCTTACTGACTCATGAAGAGTACACCTAGGGTCCTCTAGTTTTAACGTCGTCCCGGACGTCTTCATCGTCGTTCGTCGACGAGTTGTGCGTCGAGGAGGTTCTATCCGGGTCACTCACGCTTGGAGGCGGTGGTGACTGGGGTCCTAGTTTAATGTCGTCTCGGACATTTTCAAGTCTTCTTCGTTAGTTTAGAGTCGTCCCGGACTTCTTCATATCGTTCACTAGTTTAGAGTCGTCTCGGACTTCTTCAGGTTCCGCTAGTTTAACGTCGTCTCGGACGTCTTCGGGTTCTGCTAGTTTAATGTCGTCCTGGACATCTTCGGGTTCTGCTAGTTTAATGTCGTCTCGGACATCTTGCTCTTGGTTCGGTCGTAAGCGACGACGGGAGTCTGCCCGGCTAGGTAATACTAGGGGCGGGTTTTGTAGAGAGCTTGATCTTTTGTTACGCGTTCAGTTGCTGCCTAACGCCGTGAGTAACAAACGGTCACGTGAGAACTTACTCATGTGATGACTAGCTCGGTTGCCTTGTCATCCGAGCGTACAATGACCATTCGTGGTCAAGGGAGCGAGGATCGTACTCCTGGCGTCGCCTAGCTTACGAAAGCGTAGGTTCTAACCCATAGGAGACTCAATAGTACACATGGTTAATGGTACAAGAGTTGAATAGGTAGATCAAGCTGGAGAGCCAGCAATACAAGTTACTCTAGGTTTATATACCGTATGGTAGGCGGTGATATAAAGGGAGAACAATGGAGACGCATTGTTCTACAAACGCGGGGAACAATAGTAAGGTATTGTTAGCCCAAAGGGAAGCAAGTCATATAGAAGTGATCGACAGAAGACTGATATATGACATGAAAGAAGCGTACGCCAGATATGGGGGACAATGGAGATCGCGAAGGGCGTAGCTTGTAAGACGGATAAGGGGAACAATAGAGAGCTATTGTTCCACGAATATGGACTTGATCGACGGCAGAAGATCTGGATGAAAGCCGGCGATCCAATGTTAATACAAATGGAGAAATGAGTCACGTATCTGTTATCTTATCACTTAAGAGCGCTTGGGTGATAAGATGCAATGAAGGCACGTGAGGGCATGTGACTGAGTCTTTAGGCGCCACGCGAGCGTCAAAGAGAAAAATCGTAACAAATAAGGGGGTTGGAATGTGTTAGAGGTTCATGATGTGCCCCGACAAGCCTCTCTAACATTCACAGCTGGGTAGACGCAGTCCAACAAAACCACAAGTTAATGCCTATGTTGGTCAATACCAAGATCACGCTACCCTAGCAAACGCTTGCTCCACAAGCTCTCTCCCACCCTGCTCCCAGTCATCCCAGCACAGCGTCAATTCATTACTGTCTCTTCCAAGCAATCCATCTCCTGCATCTCTGGCCCTCGCCTCCTTCCCATCTTTTTGGTATCCTTCGACTCTCGGAATGACAAACGCCCACCTGATAAGACCCTCTAATTTAAATCCCATCCATTGGGCTAGTTTATTAGAGGGTAAGTTAGATGGGGATGCAACCCATTTGACCTTGCGGAAGCCCAGTCCAGATGGGGCGATGTCAAGGACATGTTTCAGCAGTAAACCGGCTGCATGGGAGGCAACGTGGGTTCGCTGGAACGCGGGTAGGATGATTGCAGGACCAATCTCTGTTACGAGGTTTATCTTATCAGTCTGTAGGAGCCCGAATATACCGGCTAGTGAGCCCTCCCACTCGGGGTGTTCGGTATCGGGGCGGGTTGTATCAATTACTGCAAACATGACAGCTGTTTTGTCGCGGCGGAACATCTCTAGGGTCCGAAGGAAGTCGGAGGGATTTTCTAGAGGGACGGGCATGTATTGGTACATGGTCTCGTGTCCGCGGACAGCATCAAAGTAGGCGGCTGCATGAACGCGAGGGATAAATGGGACGAGGCGTAGTTTGTCTGTGGATAGCACTGGAGGGACTGGGAGGATGAAGTTAAGATCATATGGCTCGGGACCATATAGCTCTTCCTCAGATACTTCTGGTTCGGGAGGGTAGTTGTTGACGAACACCATGGTGGGGTGCGTGTCTTTGTTAGATCGTCATCACATGGGTCTTGAGTGCATATATATGTACAGCGTCTGATTTATTGTGACTTGGTTCACACCTGAGACGGGGTGGCACTCCGAAAAGCCAACATAACATAGCCACATATTGACTGCATAAAGATTACCAATATGTGGTGGCTATGTTATGTTGGCTTTTCTGGTCGCATCTCAGGTCTTCAATATCATACACCAAATGTCAGATCCGTATGGAGATGTGACCAACCTATTTGTCAGCATAGTCAGTTCAACATTCAACTCACTCCTGCCATTCAACCATGCCCAACGTTGTACATGCCTGCAATGCGCCATTAAGGACCCCACCCACTTGTTTTGGACCCCAACCCCCACTCGTTGTGCGCCCCACCCACTCGCTGTGGCCACCACCCGCCCGTTTTGGACCCCACCCACTCGTTTTGGACCCCACCCACTCGTTTTGGACCCCACCTGCCCGTTATGAACCCCACCTGCTCGTTTTGCGCCCCACCCGCTCGTTTTGCACCCCACCCACTCTCTGTGGACCCCACCCGCTCATTGTGGACCCCACCCACTCGTTTTGCACCCCACCTGCTCGTTTTGCACCCCACCCACTCGCTGTGGACACCACCCACCTGTTCTGGACCCCACCCACTCGCTGTGGACACCACCTGCCCGTTTTGGACCCCACCCACTCGTTTTGGACCCCACCCACTCGTTTTGCGCCCCACCCGCCCGTTATGAATCCCACCCACTCGTTTTGTGCCCCACCCACTCGCTGTGGACCCCACCCACTCGCTGTGGACCCCACCCGCCCGTTCTGGACCCCACCCACTCGTTTTGTGCCCCACCCACTCGCTGTGGACCCCACCCGCCCGTTCTGGACCCCACCCACTCATTTTGGACACCACCCACTCATTTTGGACCCCACCCACTTGTTTTGGACCCCACCTGCCCGTTTTGCGCCCCACCCGCCCGTTTTGGACCCCACCCACTTCTCAACTATAATAGATCATGTACCAGTAGAGTAGCTAGTAGCTAAATATGAAACATCTTCTCCCTCATATTGGTGTGATGATATCAGAGTCAGACAAAGATATATGGGCACTGTGACTCGTGAGCCCTGCTGTAGTGAACTGTACAATGAACTGACTGAACACTGGACAGCACTATGACAGCACTATGACACACTATGACAGGCTAATAATACTATGAAAACACTATGACAGTTCTCCACATGTGGACCCTCACTATGGTACTATGACACTGTCCAGTGCTGTCCAGTACTGGACACAGCACCCTGGGTTTGCTGATGCCTTCCACCCTCCGCATGACATGGGTCCACCTGATAAGGCCCTCAAATTTGAATCCCATCCATTTGGCTATTAGAGGATAAATTGGACGAGGACACAGCCCATTTGACCTTGCGGAAGCCCAGTCCAGAAGGGGTGATGTCAAGGAGATGTTCCAGCAGTAAACAACGGCATAGGAGGCGACATGGGTTCACTGGAACGCAGGTAGGACGATGTCACACACCAAGAGTGTTGGTGATGTGAGCATGAGAAGAACGGATGAAGAAGATACAATGCAAGCATATGCCAAGTGCAGATGATGAGAACAGAACATTGTTTTCATGCGTCACACTGGACCTACGATGACAAAGAAGACATACATCAAGTGCAGAAAGACGACTACAAGATCAGTGCAGTCATCCTTCGCACTGGAGGCAAGCGACAATGGACAAAGAAGAAGAAATGCGATGAGTTACGCGTTCACAGTTGCAACCTTACGTCATCCCGGCCAAGATCCCGGTGATCTGATCTTCTCTTCCAAAATAGAAGGATCTTCGCTTCACTCAATCCAGAAGGCAACAAAGCTTAAGCGCCCATGCCAGCATACACGCATGTTTTTCATTTGCCGTTCATTTGCCATCCGACTTCTTTGCCATCACACCTGCCATCACCATTCATTTCCCATCACGCCAATATGTCATTGCCATCAAGCGCTTCCTGGATATATGAGTTTGCCCAATCAAATGGTTATGCGCATGCCATTGGCCAGCCGCTTGACAACCAGCCAATGCCAGCATGGCTTGTTACATCATTCTCCCCTGCCGTACCATTCCCTGTTCACACAGGGCAAAAACTCATCATTCAGAGCTCAACCAAAATGCGCATCTATTTTGGCTCTGTCAAGTCAGTCATGCGGCTTGATCAAAGACAGATCGTCCTCCATGTCATCCCTCTCCAATCAGCATATGGGGAATTCCTTCCTCCATCTTGCACCGTTGTAGAGAACTGAAGTTCCCTACGCTCGCAGACGCTCACCATAGGCTTTCCTACGCATATCCCATCCTCTGCCACTTCAGCCATACGACCTTCGAGACTCTGCACATCCTCGCGCTTCTGTCCGTGCACACATGGGTTAATCCGCATAGCGGATCAGCTTGTTTTGGTCCGCGGGTCTCTCTCTTTTTGCAGATATCCGTTGCCCAATCGTCCCACGATCTGTTGTCCGCGTCCAGTTCTGCTCACTGGTAAGTCTCGAGTCTTTCTCCTTGTCTTATGTGCGCGGACTCCACAGCTAGTCTATTATACCTCTGTGTGGACTATATTTAACTTTACCTATCTATTCTTACCAAAGTCTCGGGTATGCCCAGACTATAAGAGATTGTACTTAGCTTACAAATCTCACCTTTTGGCATGTACTCAGAAGGACACACATAAGACTCAGCGGCAACGCAACAACGGCGCGCTACTTGTTGTTTCCCAGCTCCTACACATCTTCCTACACTTGCTACTACTAATCCGCAACGTGGATATCATCAGTCCGCTTCGGATAACCCGCGGGACTCTTCGCTCTCTCAAACCACCTACTCTTGTTGGGCCAACGGCATTACCCTTCTAGAGTGCTTCTCTAACGAATCCCTTTGGGGTCGATCTTATCGCACCCTTCTTTTATTTCTTACTGACCTAACTGGCTTCACAACCGGAAGGGCGGTATCTATTTTCTACAACTGGAGCCCACTGTGAGGGATTCAACAGAGTCGACAAGAAGGTCCCTTAGGCCCACTCCCCAGCGACTAGAGCTGGAAAACTTGCTCGCGCATTTTCGGAATCTCAACATATCTGAAGATTCCGAGTTTTTCGTTCCTGTTTCTTCCGAACAAACTTACCCCTTGATTTCTCATCCATCATTTTCTTCGGCTGAGGGTACTTTTACAACCCCGCCTGAAAACTCCCAACATCTTTCCACCTCTGATTACTTTGAATCCAAGTCTCCGTTCGTTCCAGGTGGATTTACTCATTCGACTCCACGCATTGCTGAACCTTCTCTTGCTTCCTCACCGCTTACTCCCCTTTCTTCCTCTTCATCGTCATCGTCATCCCTTCTGCCCTTGACGAGTCTCCCCTTGAATATCCTGACAGCTGTCAATCCGCTGTTGACCTTGACACTTCCCACAGTTGTCAATCCGCCGCCAATTCCGGCACAGCCACAACCACCAACCGTTTTACCAAGTATCCCGTCGTTGCTAACTTACTCCCCCCTTCTTCCAGAAAAATGGCTGCAGTTCAGATGCCCTTGCGTGGTACCCAAAACGTGCCAAAGTTTGATGGCAAAACGCCTGCTCAGCTTCCGCGGTATCTGGAGGATATCGACCTTCTTGGCACATCCGCCGCTCTGACGGATGTCGACAAAATCAAAGCCGCAATCCGCTATGCTGACCTCGATGAGGCCGAGGCGTGGCTAACGCTACCTGAAGCCTCTGGGGCTGACTGGGATGCTTTCGTCGCGGCGGTAAAAGACCTCTATCTGGGATGCAAAGGTGCAGGACGTTACTGCCGCGCGGATCTCCAATATCTTGTCGAGGAATATCATATGAAGCCCATGTGATGCCAAGACGATTTGGGAGAGTATCGCAGGCGGTTTATCAAAATTTCATCTCTTCTTATGAACACCGGGAAACTCTCCGAGACTGAAAGGGACGCGCTCTTCCTGAGTGGGTTACCCAAGGATGTTGAGGAGCGGGTTCGCCATCATCTCTCTATTATTAAAATTGACCTTCATCCAGATGACCCTTATCCGATGTCGGATATCCTGACCGTGGCCAAATTTCTTTTGACAGGTTCCGCCTTGCGTAAACCCGTTCCTTTCAGTGGTGTTTATGATGGAAATGCACATTCGCATTCACATCAACACTCAACGGGTCCTCCCACGGCGCAGCCTCCTCCTGGCTCAGTTGTCAAGCAGGAGTACGTGTTGCAGCAAAACGCGCCTGGTGGTAGACCGATACGCTGCACATTTTGCCTTGGTCCTCATCTGACCAGGAACTGTGGGCACACTACCGAATTCTGCAATGCTGGCAGATTAACCCGTGGGAGCGATGGACGGATGGAAGATGGATCCCTCGCATCCCAGGATGCGATGGCTTGAAGGCGTGCGTCGAACAAGTAGAAGCAGAAAAGCGTGCAGCCGCAGCCGCAGCGCCGCCGACCACTTTTACTAGGGAGACTCCACCTCATATGACCGTGGGTATCTTGTCGTTGACTTACCCAGACGTCGAGGTTGAGTTGGAGCTCGAACCTTCTGCTTTCCTTAACACTATCGATGGGTCAGAGACACTAACCGCTCCTTACGTTGAAGACCCAGAGTTTCAGCCATACTTCGCGCAAGCATGGGCTACCTTCCAAGCCGACAGAGCTGGCAAGGATGGACAACGCGGCAAGAGAGTCCGCTTCGACGGTGTAGAAATACCCGTGCGGACCTCGACTAAGCTGAATCCCCGTGCCGCTATGGTGTCGGAGGAGCTCCTCTCTCCCCAGGTGCAACAAGCAAGGGGTAACCCACAGGCAGGTCCTTCCAGACCAGCTACTCCCCCAGCACCTGCGGCGACAGCTGCCCACAGCGTGCCGGCTGTCCCTGCGACGCCAATCGTGCAAGGGTCTACCAGTAATGTTCCACTGAAACCGAACAGCGCTAATACCCCTTCTGCCTCTTATCCGAACCAATATAGGTACTCCTTTCCTCTAGAGGACGAAGCGGCCCCTAAATGGGTACTAGACCGCGTCCTCGAGACAAGTATCCCCGTGCCTGTGCGCGACTTAATTTCCGTTTCTCCAGATTTCAGGAAGCACTTCCGGGAGATGACGACGACTAAGCAGGTTACTGCCGTCGGCGTCGTCCATGTCAACGAGCTATCTGGCCGTGACCCTGGGAGTGTCTCCCGCGAGTATGGTGACCGTATCCTCCGAAATGAGGACGGCCTCATTGTCGCACACCATAACCTACTGCTTCGCTGCCTTGAAGCGAAGGTGAATGGTACTGATAAACCGGTCAAGTGTGTCCTTGACTCGGGATCGGAGATCATCGCAATGCCGTGGCACGTCTGGGAGAAGTTCGGACTACCCATCCATTCTGATCACTTGATGACGATGTCTAACGTGAACACCAGTACTGACAGCACCCTAGGAGTTTTGGAAAACCTTCATCTAGACTTCGGAGCTGGCGAAGTGCAGGTACAAGTCCAAGTACTTGCCCGCACTAATTTCGACATGTTGCTTGGGCGTCCATTCCATTGCTTAATGAGCGCGACCACCGATGACTTCCCAGACGGTACTCAGAACATCACTCTCCGTGACCCAAACACTGGGAAAGAGTACAAGCTCCCTACCCGCACCTGGTCAGAGGGATGTCCACGTTGCAGGCGCGGTGCCCACTGTACCAACCACCAGAGTGTTGTGGAAATGGGTTTTTGAGTATCGATGATCCGCCTTCGGGTTGGGGAGATCAACGTTACCTTCCGTCATCCGCGTTTGACTTGTGTTATCCGTTCCTTCATTCGAGTGTTTCCTCCCTGTTATTCCACTCCTTCTCGCGTCCTGTGGCGAGTACTCCCGTCCGTCATTCTGTTCATTATGTGAATCGTGCCCCCTCTTTCTCTTATCTTTCCTCTACCCAATCTGTCCTTAATCCTCTTGCGGTCGCCGCACTTTCCTCCGTCTATCAATATGACCCTGTCCGTCACACCTGGCTTATAAACCAGTGGCAAAGAAGGTCCGCACGGTACCTGCCCCTCTTGCGGAGGAGTTCAGGATTATCCGCTGGTTACCTGATGATCTGCTTATTGGGCTTCAGCCCTTACCAACTAATCCCCCTGATTTCATCCCAGGTATCTGTTATACCCGCGAACGCATGGAGGAACTAGACCTCGACCCTGCTAGATGGCTCTGGCCGGAAGAGCTCAAACTCATCTGTTGGTTGGTGCTCAATCACGAGACCGCCTTCGCTTGGGAAGCCTCCGAGCGCGGACGTCTTGACGAGTGGTACTTCCCACCTGTCAAGATTCCGACAGTCCCGCATACGCCTTGGATGCAGCGCAACATCCCTATTCTGCCCGCGATCCACAAACAGGTCATTGAAATTATCAAGGAGAAGATCGCGTCTGGCGTTTACAAACCATCAGCTGCGGCCTATCGTTCCCGTTGGTTCTGCGTCGTCAAGAAAGACGGGAAATCACTTCGGCTGGTGCATGACCTGCAACCACTGAATGCGGTGACCATATGCGACGCTTCGGTGCCTCCGTTCGTCGAGCACCTTGCGGAATCCTTTGCCAGATACGCGGTATATGGCATGATGGACCTGTACTCAGGCTATGACCAGCGGGCTCTGCACGTCGACTCGTGTGACTTGACTACGTTTGGCACCCCACTGGGTCCACATCGCTTAACCACTCTCCCTCAGGGGCATGCTAACGCGGTCCAAGTATATCAAGCTGACACTTCTTTTATCCTTCAGCACGAGATCCCGGACCACACCATGCCATTTGTCGATGATGTTCCTGTCAAATCGGAACAGACACGGTATCAGTCTGCGGACGGCTCTTATCAGATGATCCCTGAGAATCCGGGGATCCGTCTGTTCATCTGGAATCACTGTCTCATTATTAACCGCATCTTGCAACATTTACAGAATGTTGGGGCTACCGTCTCGGCGAAGAAATTCGTCTTAGCCTCCCCCTCCGCCGTCATCGTCGGTCACAAATGTACCTTCAATGGCCGCGTACCCGACGACTCCAAGATTCAAAAGATCCGAGACTGGCCGGAATGCTCTACGCTGACCCACGTCCGAGGATTTCTTGGAGTCTGCGGTGTATTGCGCATTTTCATCAAGGACTTTGCAAAGATTGCTAGTCCGCTGGTAAGCCTCACTCGCAAAGATGTACCTTTTGAGTGGGCGAATCCCAGCAATCCGCTATGCAACGTCTTAAGGACGAAATCATAAAGTCCCCCGCACTCTGTCGCATTGACTACGAGTGTGGGCGGGAGGTTATTCTCGCGGTTGACACTTCGTTGATCGCTGTCGGTTATATTCTTTCTCAAGAGGGCGAGGATGGCAAACGTTATCCGAGTCGCTTCGGTTCAATCACCTTGAACGAAGTCGAGGGCCGCTATTCCCAAGCGAAGCTCGAGCTCTACGGACTCTTTCGTGCTTTACGCGCAGTCCACATTTATACCTTTGGAGTCACTAACTTTACAGTGGAAGTCGACGCAAAATATATCAAGGGCATGATCAATAACCCTGATCTCCAGCCCAACACGACCATCAACCGTTGGATCGCTGGTATCCTCCTCTTCTCCTTCAAGCTTGTGCACGTCCCCGTGGACAAACACACAGGAGCGGATGGACTATCTCGACGACCTCGCTCTGACATTGATCCGCCTGAGGACGATGAACACGAGGATTGGCTTGATGCCTTCTACTCTTTCTCTACCACTATCATGAATGACTGCTGGGTATCTTGGCCCGCAGTAGCTGACCAGTCTGCTATCTCCGCAGGTGATCGTCTAGGGGCTAGCGCTTATCACCAACGGACCTTGTCTAGCCCTGTGACACTCCTTGCCACCGTCTTGGATATGCACGCCCTTGACGGGACTATCGCTGTGCCCAACGGTCGCATTATCCCAAGATCCTACAAGGCGCAGATGAAAGAAGCGGTGATCGCTCGTATCCGCGCTTTTCTCGAAACGCGCGAGCGACCCACGGACATCACTGAAAAAGAGTATACTTCCTTTCTCAACTCTGTTTCTCGCTTCTTTCTCCTCGAGGCCTCACTTTGGCATCGGGAACCGCACGGCCGTCACCAACTAGTTGCGCCAGAGCAGAGGCGGTACAACCTCCTTAAGCAGGCTCACGATGACCTGGGGCACAAGGGTGTCTACACAGTCCGTACTCGTCTTCTTCTGCGCTTCTGGTGGCCGATGCTGGTCGAAGACGTCAAGTGGTTTATTGCGACATGCCACGAGTGTCAGATCCGTTGAATGGACAAGTTTCATATTCCCCCAACCGTTCCTATGGTGGGCGGACTCTTCCAAAAAGCGCATATTGACACGATGATGATGCCTAAAGCAGGTGGATTCAAGTGCATTGTGCAAGCTCGCTGCGCGCTCACCTCTTACCCCGAGTGGCGTATGCTTCGTTCTGAAACCGGTGCTGCTTTAGCTGTGTTTATATTCGAGGATATCCTCTGCAGATGGGGTCCTCTACGCGAGATTGTTACTGACAACGGACCTGCATTCATCCAAGCTCTAGATCTTCTAGCCTCGCGCTACAACATTCATCATATCCGCATCTCTCCCTATAACTTGCAGGCGAACGGCATCGTGGAGCGACGCCACTATGATGTCCGGGAGGCCATCATGAAAAGTTGCGAGGGGGACGAGTCGCGTTGGTTTCGATCCGCGCACTCAGTCTTCTGGGCGGAACGAGTGACCATTCTGAAGTCTATAGGCCTCTCGCCGTACTTCATGGTCCACGGCGTCGAACCCCTATTTCCTTTTGACTTATCCGAAGCTACTTACCTTGTCCCGCTATTAGAAGCGGATCCTTTCTCTACTACAGGTCTTATCGCGTGGCGTGCTCGTCAGCTGCAGAAGCGATGGGAGGATCTTGACGCAATCCGTGATCAGGTACTCAAAGCGCGCTTCGCCTCTATCAAACAATTCGAAGCGACCTTCAAGAACCAGATTAAGGACTTCGACTTCCAACCCGGAAGCCTGGTACTTGTCCGCAATTCTCGGGTCGAGAAGGAGTTGAACCGAAAGACGAAACCACGGTATACGGGTCCCATGATAGTCCTTCGCCGGACTACTGGTGGTTTGTACCTGTTGGCAGAGCTGGACGGGTCAGTTTCCAAGCTTCGCTATGCAGCCTTTCGACTGCTCCCATATCATCCACGATTGCAAACCCGCGTTCCTGTAACGTCAATCACTGGTCTTGACGAAGAAGCATTGGATAAGCTGGAAGGAGTAGACGCTGAAGAGCCCGACGATGAAGAGGCCAACTTCTCCGACTCCGACTAAAGTCTCCTGCATCATCGCAAACAACATATACCCATATACCGTCTCTTTCCATTTATGATACGTATCCGTTTTACCCCGGGTTTAGTCCGGTGCTCTTTTTCCTATCTCTCCAAAGCTAAAAAAACCGTCAAAAACAAAGATAAAAGTCCACCCAAATAAACAAAAAAACAGTCATCCATCTCTCTCTCTCTCTCTCTCTCTCTTCCGCTCTCATGCAAAGAAAACACAAAAACAAAAACAGTCTTTATACCGTCATATTCCGTCATCATTCCCAGGTGCCCAAATACCCTTATCCGATACTTGTTTTACCTTTGCCCACACACAGAGGCACCGCGCCCGTTTTACTTTACTTTCTCCTCTCCTATACCCGCTGGCTCTCTCCAAGGTCATCACCACAGGCATAGACAGCAAAAGTAGTCCGAAGAAGACAAGACGGGCTGGACTCCCGCAGACCGGTCATTGAATCCGTTTCCTCTCACTCTTGCGTCATTAGTATTATGCTTACCGCTTTGTTCCTCTCTTACTTAGAGCCAGTGGGCTTGATTTGGACATGGACACGGACATGGATACGGGCATCGGATATTCACGTTGTAAAGGATGGGCATACTACGCGAAGAGGGACAAGGTACTTATGTGCGATGAGACCCCATGGCTTCTTTCATCCCCTCCAGCTCGTCCATGACCTCCGCCAACGCCGCCTGGGCCTTCCTCACTTTGGCCTCACACCTGTGCAAGCTCCTAGCAAAGCCTTCGTCCTGCCCAACTTCCTCGGGCTTCGCGCGCGCGGTCATCGCCTTCTTCTTCGGTTGGGGCATCGGTTCTTCGATGACCACACTACCGTCAGACTCAGCAGAGGCCTGCCGAGCGCTGGTACTGGCACGTGCAGCGCGGGAGGTACGAGACGCAGCTGAGGATCATAAGGCTATTAGCCACCACTGTAACTAACCGTTGCGGTACTCACCTGCCACATCGGCCTTGGCCTTCCCCTTGCCGTGGCCAGCAGACATGCTGCACGCTTGCTTGACCGACGAGCAGGGGTTGCACGTCTTCCCCGCTGTACCATAGCACCTAACTGTAAAGGGCACATAGGGGGACTGCCAGTTTTAGATATGTTTATACCCATTTGTTCACCATCATCGTACTTAAGTGACTTGCTTACCTTTGGGTAAGCAAGCCACACTTATCATACTACCTTCGTGAATATCACCCATTGGTCGTGTTCACTCCGGTGTGATTAAGCTACACTTTTTTGAACATCCATAAGCCGTGATAATCACAGCCTAAAGATGAGCAAATCGACTCGATCTAAACAAAAAGCTAGACAGATGGAACATCTGTCTAGCACCAGTGATCCCCCTACTCAATCGGGCACGCCAGTACCGATTGAAGGAGATCCAGGAGAAAACAATCCCGACAAGGGCGAAGGAGATTGCCAAGATGCCGTGAGCGTTACAGAAAAGGAGATGATAAGATCGAGACAATCGGGCACCCAGAGTGCCACGATCGCACCCGATCATAGAAGCACGAGGCCTATATGTGGTAATACCACGCCCAGACGTGGTATGGATGAGGATCTCATGGACGATGACGAAATCGAACGAGAGTTCGGTATCGCAAACGCCACACGCACCCTGGCAGAAGAACTCCAGAAGGATTACGAAAGTGTGCACAGTGAAGAACCGATACACCCTGATGTAATTCTCCGAGGGCTGGATGAATTCCTAAACAGGATCGAAGGCAGCTGGCGAGACCAGGCCCAGACCCCACGTGCAGGAAGAGAAGACCGATATGGACGAAATCCGTATCAGGAAAACGTGGATTGCATCCTCGAATATCGAAAGCTACTCCTTAATGCGAGAGAGGAGAGTAGCGGATCGGAAGATGAGGACACCGGGAACCCACGAAAAATGGGTTCCCCAAACCCAAAGGGTGTCGCCAAGATGGGGCGTGTCCTCCCAATAACTGAGAAGGACCGTGCCATATTGGAAGCATTCCGTCGAGCAGAGGAGGTCGGCAGAGAAACATCCCAAGGGGTTCACCGAAGGGCCCAGCCACCACAGCGAGGTGACTGGACCCATCAGGGAAATAACCAGCGAGCACCCTCGACCCCGAACCACTCAAGCGGTCCCCCACGTGGTGGACCACCTGAGGAAAGGGGGTGGAATAGGAGCTCGAAGGACAGATCGACCCCCGTTACGGCATCAGTCAACCCCGAGGGATACCGATACCAGGCCATCGAAAGGTACCGCAAATTAATCCAAGAGCGACTCGATATCGACCCATCCGAATTTCCAGAAGTGCGACTAAAGCAAGTCGCGCTCCTGGACGCCTACGATGGCAAGGATGACATCGAGAAGTTCGAGTCATGGCTACAAGGATACCTGAGGTGGTGTTGGCTGAACAAACTGGTCGGCTACGCAAAGGCAACCGACCAATTGCGTATCGACTTCATGGGAACAAATCTGACGGACGTCGCACAAGATTGGTTCAACCAAGAAGTCGAACAGTTCCACCGCACTCGACGGACGTGGACATTTGAAGACCTTGTCTGCGAGATGTACAAGCGGTTCATCAACGAAGCTACCGCACAAAAAGCAGCGGGTAGCTTCGATAGAACCGAGTACTCCCGCAAGAAAGGGGTCATAGCGTTCGTCAATGACCTCGAACGGAAGGCCACGCGAATGGTACAGCGCCCCGACGAGTACACCTTCAAACGAAGGTTTCTCGACGGACTTCCAGATGAGGTAGGAGAAGAGATACTCCGAGTCCATGGAGTATCTGCCGAGCACAGTACTCTCAAAGAAATGATCGAGGCTACTCGCAAGGTAGAAAACGCGCTGCAATATACGGAAGCGTGTCGTAAAGAACGTAGCCGCGGCCCTAATACGAGTGCGAAGGAAAAGCCCTCGCCCTCGGATGCAGCCACGGGCACTAAAAAGCCAGAACAGACTGACGGAAAAGCCAAGACGTTCCGTCTGTTCAAGAAGGCTGGGGACTACGCGACTGGAGCCACCGGACAGGCCACTTTCCGTCAACCCTTCCAAAACCAGCGTAACCCAGGATATTATCAACCTCAGGGTAACACTGGAAAAAGGGAAGGCGAAGTGGGGAACAGGTATCAGCAAACGCCTTACAAAGCGAATGCTGACACCAAGCCTGCTTGGAAAAACGAGGTCAAACCCGCGTGGAAGAATAACAATCCCACCCCGCGGGTCTTTGCAGCACATGTCATCAATGAAGACAACGAGGAGAATTCCCCAGCGAAAGACGAGAACACTGTCCAACCCCAAGAGACTGAGGGACAGCCAGACAGTCTGACTGCCCCTGACTCAGAGGAGGGGTTAGACGAGGTGAGCTCAATGACAGGAGAGGAGTACTACCTCCAGGAATACGAGGGTAGTAACTCCGGGGATGACAGTGATGTAGTATACCTGCGTGCAATGAACGCAAGTATAGATACCCCACTGACAGCACCGCCAAGATGGACGTATGATCCACGAATGGGGGTGACCCATCCCGAGGGTACCTGCACACCCTGTGATGATTATCGCAATCATCGCAAGGATGCACAAGATGGACACGACCTCTCGTACAATATCGCAGAGATCGTGCCAAGACACCTACACAATGAGATATATGAACGGGGATGGAATGATGGCCAAATGGACATCATGCCCCCCTATTCTCGACTAGCGCACTGCCCGGACGACCAATGGTCGTCACGTTGAATGCGGCAAGGCGACAACTAGAACAGCAAATCAGAGAACATGTCATGGACATGACTCTGAACGCCACTGAAGTCGAGAGAGTAGGCCGCCTATTTCATGAACTCGAAGACCAACTCGAGCTCATGAAGGGGAAGGTCCCTGAAGCGGCCACCGATGACTACAACGACCTTGTGTCTCAACTCACTTTCCTGAGAAGTCGATTCTCAGGAGAAGCAAAGAGGTACAGGTTGGGGTGTGAACAGCTCCAAGCCAGATATCCAGTCCTCACTGAGGACCGGTATTGGATTGAAGGGAACAACCCAGAGATCCCACGCATTCAGGCCATGAATGATCAGGCGGGACCTCCACGTGCATTCCGATATGCACTGCGCAAGCCTGACCAGACGGGGGACAGACCAACAAGGGACCCAAAATTAGTCCAATGCATGGCCATATACGTCAACCTGAACGGATTCCCCACCTGGATGCTGCTTGATACAGGCAGCACAACCGATTCCGTAAGCCCACAAGTAGCCCAAGTCACAAAGCTCCCTTACTTCCAACTGAACAACCCAGTCACCTTACAACTGGGTTGCGTAGGAAGTCAGTCGCAGATCAACTACGGAGTTGAACTGCGACTGAAAGCCGGGCCAGTGGAACAAGGCTACTACCTCGACGTGGCGAACATAGACCGGTACGACTGCATACTCGGTACCCCATTTCTACTACGCACCTTCGGAGTTCAATTGAACTTCGAAAGTAACACAGTCGACATATGAGGACAAAGAATCCCCGCAATGCCCGTTGAAGTCGAGTCGGAAATTACTAAAATCTCGACGAGGCCCCAATGGGAAGGAGCGGCAGGAATGACTCCCGGGCACAGAAGGATCCACCAAGATGGGTCCTTTGAGCCCAAGACGAGCGCGGGCGCTGTCAGTCATCAAAGTCAAGGACGAGTATTACAGAGAGATCAGAGAAAGCAAGTGGGAAAATCCAATAACACCAGGAGTGATATTGGAAGAAAAGAACGCCCCCACACCAGAGCAGAGAACTGGTGCGAGGGACTATAAACATACAAAGCCGTCCCCCGTTGAGACAACCCCATACTGAGGATGTCCGACGGGTGACGAAAAGGACCAGCGGACGAAAGCCAGAAGTGACAGAGGCCTTTCTGGCTGCCCTAGCGCACACAGAAAGACGTGGACACAATATCTATGGAGAGGGCATTGACTGAAGCCGACATACCACTCCTTAAGGAACAGTGGTATGACCGCTGCAAGGACATCATGGGGGAATACCTTCCAAGATGCCCCCCCTCTCCGCGAGATCAACCACTGGATCCCACTAGTGGATAACGACAAGAAGTATCGTTACCACATGCCGCGATGCCCCGACTCCATGAAACCTCAGCTCATGGAGAAGATACGGACATACATGGATAATGGCTGGTGGGAAATGAAGAGTGTTCCACAGGCAGCACCTATGCTGTGCATACCCAAGAAAACGGGTAAACTGCGCACGGTACACTTCAGGTTACCCCCAGACATAGGCTCTTAGCCTATTGTGCCAAGGGGCATCCCCAAGGTAAAAAATGAATTTTCAGGATGTGTGGGAAAGTGTATTTTGGGTGTTTTGGAAAAGTGTGGGTGTCACATGGGATGCCCAAGGTGACAGGTTGGGATGCCCAAATATTTTGGGACACCCAGGGATAGTTTGGGTTTCCCATTGACTTTGGACGACCTATGGGGGTGTCAGGGGTCCTTGTTTGGGACTTCCAAAAAATCCCACAAAAATTACAGAATAACAAAATTCAGCAAGCTGCAATGTTGCTTGGAGTCCCTACTGAAGAACTAGGTAAATCATTAACCTACAAAACAAGCTACATACCCATCCCAGGCCTCAGTGACTCACCAATACCCATGAAATCAACACCAGAAGATTACACAGTACAATGGTGAAGTTTTGATTGTGTAGTTTTGA
>MU124049.1:0-25286 GCA_014904935.1 Melanogaster broomeanus
TAATATATGTTATATTTATTCAAATAACTCAAAAATGTGCCACATGTGCATTTGCATGTGTGTTGTATTTAATCCATATCCCATCATGATAGCTTTATTTAAATAATCCAAGGGCCACGCAAATGCGCCACTGGTGCGTTTGCGTGTCTTTGAGTTGTTTTAAAATAGTAACTACTTTATAATCTGTCTGTTTTTATTGTATTTTATGTGCTAACCTGCTACCTGAACCTAGGTCTAACCCCAATCCAATTAGATTAGATCCCCTTAAATCATCCTTTTTGTCCTCACTCACCTTGCGCTTCGTGCTTGGTTCGTTCGTCCCCCCTCCCTAACCCTAACCTGGCATGTTTGCACCTTTGATTTAGTCATCCTTGATTCAGCCATTTGCCTGCAGTGTGTAAGCCCATTAGTAATAGCAGTTTCATCCTCTTTGTATCATTATCGCACATAATGTTCGTAGGCTCGACCAATTATCATCTATTTCTGCCCATTCCGAGAGTGCCGACATTGTCCGTCAGGATATTCTAACAGTGGTCGTGTCGCTGTGGAAGTACTACTTAGTACTTAGTGATGAACGAAACAACTTATGGCGCTGCAGCCTGCCATGCATCGTGCATCACCTCATTTCATTGCTGGAGCTTCGCTGCAGCAAGGTGCATTTAGCATGCATCGAGCGTCAGGTTGTCGTTGTTATTGCAATTTGCGGCTGTATATGGGCGCTCTCGTCGCGATCTTGTCCTCTGTGGCTGCCGAGTCATTTTCAAGTTATCAAGGCTGATGCGGTAAGAGCATTTTACTCACTGTGCTGAGGCATCCTGCATTAATGGTATTCACTTAAGTCATGAATCTGTTCTGAACGGTGTGAAAGCAGCGGTTAAGAGCACCATAATTGGAAGTCCGACAACCATATTAGGAAATATAAACCGAAGTGCAAATAATTGCAGAGCACACCCCCACACGACCCCCCAACTCCAGCACTGCCTCCATCCAAATGAGGAACACGGGAACAATTTGTCATTCAGGTCGGATTCCGGAAAGCCAACCCAAGGCGCCAGCCCACAATCCAAGTATGATCTACAGAACGGATGGAATAAAATTTCACAGACTACAAATAAACTCGGGAACTGCCGCCAGGCTGCGGCAGAAACCTTGCTTGTAGATGTTACTATCATATCTTCCGTATCCAAGAGTTGCTCAATGCGTCGGCGGACTCTTGCTGTTTTTAAGGGATTCCCAGCTGACTTCGGCCCATGGGATCACGGCACACGGGTGTTTGCTACTCGCATATACTTTCATCTTGTATCAGTCTTAACTCAGAGTACTTGATCACTCAACATCCTTCTTCGTGTCCCGCGTCGCAACAATAGCAACTTCAAAAATGCAAAAACCTACTAGAATTCTGCGTGAACCCACAACATGCATCAGTTTGGTATGTTCCGGCCCCTGCCAGCAATGGAAATCAACATGGCTATGTCGTGGCCAGCCTGAATTAGGGCTCCGTCGACTGCGCCTTCCGGTCTCTCGATATCAGTTCTGTTGACGTTCATGGGGTAGCGTATCTCGCCGATCCTTCCTGCCCAATCAAAATCCACAAACATAAACCTCGACTCGTCCTTCGATACCATGATGTTTGTTGAGCGAATGTCGCCATGGACATAGCCTTCTTGGTGCAGCTGGACGAGCTGGACCTTGATGCGGCTAAGGCAGTCAGTGGATGGCTGCAAGTTATCAAGGGAAAGATAGTCGGAGGGTAGCGCATCCATGACCACCATGTGCCAGCCCCCCGGAATGGCTTCGAATCCCCGAAGTGCCGGTGCACATTGCATCGATGCACATCGCGAATGGACCTCCGGCGAGTACCGACGGACGAATTTAATACAAACATCATCAACGTTGTCCGTGTTCACTAATGATCCAAAAAAGACAAGCTTATCCGCGAAGGGCTGGTGCAAGTATTCAAAGTCTTGCTGACTGCCATCCATAAGAGAAGTGAAAGACGTGCAATATGGGAATAGCTGACTACGGAGTGGCAAGATAGGACGCTGTTGATTGGAGAGATCTCGATAGTGCTCTTCGAGAGTACGAATCACTTTCTTCAACGATCCGAGGTGACGCGCTACGGTGGCCCGCAACTTGGTGTCGGAGATGTGATAGTGCATCGGGAGAGTGGTAGAGAGCACCTGGATATTCGGGCGCAGATTCCACGATGCTCCTGCAAAGGCAAGGTATGGCCCTGGTTGGAAATATTGCTATTTACTCAACGTGCTCAAAAAGAAATCCAAACTACTGACCAAACACGAGAACGATGAAGCACGGCAAAACTGAGTGCGCCATTGTGGCTGCATATCTTCTGGTCGACTCTAGGTAGTACAGACTTGCTTGAGCATAGGGCTCGGCTCCTGTGCACCCAACCTCATTCTTGAACTCGGCGATAGCGAATCGATGGCCGTTCAGCGATATATCACCATCCGTCATGTAGTTGGTTTCCTCGATCTTGGTTCTGGTGAAATGGATGCCTCCCCGTTTCGCAAACACGTTGCGGACTGCTTGTGCTCGCACTGCTTCGTCTACATAAAACGCTGACATAGCAACAGACAGTTCCAAGGCAAATGTGTTATCCTTCTCTGTTATCTCGTGTGTCTCGCAGTCGTCAAGAAATTGCCCGAACGCAGGATGAAGGAGCGTCGGGGGAATGGACTCCGCAGCAGTAGGAGGTCGATTGCAATGAATAGCTAGCTCTGATTTGATTTGTTCCCCGGAAAATGTCGCGTGCAACCCATGGCTCGAAGGTGCTTTGCTCTGTTTCTTGCGGAGGAACATGCCCCGCTGAGCTTCAACTTGACGTTCTGGACGCAGAGAATACGCTGATGGAGGCGGATGTGTTTGGACTAAATGCAACAAAAGTATCAGTGAAATCTGTGAGACGAACAACATGCTCGGACTGACTATGGGACGCATCAATAATTATGTGCAGGTTCTCATCATCCTTGTGATTGGAGAAAATGCGGGATAATTTATTTCCTCCGAATAGGGGTCGCATGTGATCCAATTCAAGGTCCTTTAGCTCATCATCAAGACGGTCATCGGCGCGCAGGGAAACTTTGTAAAGAACGAGGGCTTTCGCGTCCACATCGACGAAGTCTACCGGGTTCTTTTCCTTGATCAAGTCTTTGAGGGCCCCTATTGACTTGGTCTTTGAAATCTCGACTGGAAAAACACTATGGACGTCTTGACCATACACCAAACAGTTAAGTGTGATAATTCGATCGACGGCAGGAAGCTGAGCGACAGAAGCATCTGAACAGATCTACTCTAAGCCATGACAACGACAACCGATCACAATAGTGGATGCTCACCAGATGCAGGTGCGTTGACGGCTTGTGGTGTAGAAGATAACGAGAAACCGCGATTACAATCTAGAAGAAGTGAGAGCAACAGACGACTTACCGCCCTCTCGTCCAATAATGATATGGAGGTAATTCGGGTCAGGAAGATCGGGGAAGATCCGAGATAGTCTGTTCACAGAGTGTAAAGGTGTATCAAGTTCGAGAGTCTGAATCGTTTGTTGCAGCGTGTTGTTGTTGTTGCAGAGTATTGAAACGTTCCAGAGGAGCAGAGCGTCTGCCTCTGTATCGCGGAATGCAACAGGCCTGCTGCCCTTGATTGCTATTCTGAGGGCACCAACATCATCCGTTGTTGCGATTTTGACTGGGAAAAGGTGACTACAGTCTTCACCAAAGACCAAGCAATTGAGGGTCATGAAGACTGCAGTGGGGAAGACAGTGAGAAGGTAGATAAAGTGGTAATTGCAGACAACTCACCAACAGGTGGTCGTGCGTTAACAATGATGTGGAGGTTCTCCTCCTCTAGACTGGAGAAAACTTTGGATAACCGATGTCCTCCGATCAGAGGCTGATCCAACTCAAGTTTCTGGAGTTCATGTTCAAGATGTTCGTCGATGGGGAGGGAAACTTTGTAAAGAACGAGGGCTTTCGCGTCCACATCGACGAAGTCTACCGGGTTCTTTGCCCTGATCAAGTCTTTGAGGGCCCCGATTGACTTGGTCTTTGAAATTTCGACAGGAAAAACGGTATGGATGTCTTGACCAAGCACGAAACAGTTAAGTATGAATATTTCAGACATGCTGCGTAACGAGCACTTTGAAGGAAGGAACTGGGTAACCGTAAGGAGGAAAGCAACGCTTTACGTGGCTCAACAAAAGTACACAAAGGTGCATTGTCAACAAATTTAAGGGCCACGGCCCACCATTAACGTCTTTGAGGGCCCGATTGACTTGATCTTCGAAATTTCAATAGAAAAAATGGTATGGAGATCCCGATCAAGCACCAAACAGTTAACTGTAAATATTTTCAGATGTGTAACAAGCACTTCGCTCAAGGGAAGGAGCTGACGAGTTGAACTTGCAGCAACGTTTACTAGCTATTAGCCATCGTCAACAAAAGTACACGATATCTAACTTTCATTTTCTGGGATGCACACTCTGGTGGACCCATTCGATGGCCGCTAGAGCATGAAAATGCTCTGTGGGCAGTTACTTTCACTCCTTCTGGTGAATTGGCATCTGGAGGTGTCGATTTGGCGGAAGATGGCAGGTTCCCCTAGATATCCGACTCGGATGAGCAAGCCCGCTCGCACACCGAAAAGTGGACATCCACCTCATCAAAACGATTTCCGGCACGACCACAACAAACCTGCCTCTTCCGCGTCCCCTGACGTCGCCGGGGCGACTGCTGAGCACCCCAGGGATAGCCAGATGCACTTGGCTGATGGTGAACCTGTTATCTTGCAGCGGCAAGAGCAGATCGCGCAGCTCCGCCGAAAGCTTGACGATGCCTTCCTGGATGTCGGTCTTTTGTCACCATAATGTATCACGCATTATCACTGTTCCTTCAGAACCCTGCAGTAGTTCCTCCCGGAGGAGCTGACGATCCGCTGTGCACTGACTTCTTCGGTCCAGATCTGCCAAAGGTCCTAGTGTTCTCTCAGCTTCGCTTACATTCTCATACACCTCCTACAGCCACCTCCCATCCACCCACGAGATCAACAAGTAGGTACCACTTCCAATGCTGGTATCATACTACCCTCATACTACACGGACCTCTTACCCACACACCGTGAAGGAGGTTTGTTACCTTGTGCGATGTGTATCATGAAGCAGCAGGGAGGAGGATTAGGGACAGCGTCCATGGCCGCGTGTGAAGTGAGTCAAAACGACATATAATCTCTAATCATAACCGGTGCCAGTGTCGTGGAGGTCTCAATGAGGTCTCAAGTATGCACTTGCGACTCAGCTCTTCTCGGCTCACACTGACGGCACGATCCGGTGTTGGAACTCCGAAAATGGTGATTCAATTGGAGAACGTTGGCCCCGGCTCACACTTATATCGACGTGACCTCTCGCTCTCCCCAGATGGCACGAAAATTGCCAGCACATCATCGCCTCCAGCTGTTCGTTTCTGGGATGCACACTCTGGTGACCTAATCGATCAGCCGCTACTGCATGAACATGGTCTGTCTAAAGTTACTTTCTCCCCCTCTGGTGAATTTGTGGCAGTCAGAGACTGGAAAGGAACAGTATTCATATGGCGTGTTCCCTGGTGGGACGAAAGTCAAAAACAGGTGACTACGTCGTGCACCTCTGTTCCAATCCCATTCCTCACTTTGTTCATGGTTGCAGCTGTATGATTCATTAGTGGATGTGCGTTATCCCAAACGTTTCCCACCTGCCGTTCTGACCATCGTCTCCCTTAGCTCCCCGCTGTCCCCCCTCCCAAGGGTCTCTTAAATATCCCTGCTCAAGATGAATTCGACTTCCGTGATGTACGCGTTACACATATGTAAAATCATCCTCGTGTTGTCTAACTCATGCTTGTAGTTACCCACTGACCCGACCTCTCCACCTCTTGGTCGCCCAGCACTGATGGTAACACGCGTTCAACGTCTCTGGCATGGGCTTGTGGCTCGCGACTCGCCGTCCTCTCCTACACAACGAGCCACGGAAGGTCGGCCTACTTCTCAAGAGCGGCGTTTCTGGAAATCTCCAGTCCGCACTCCGGTAGCAGCCGCTCAGCTCACCCAGGTGATATTTCTTGTTCACGTCGTCCCGTCATCGTCTGACATTCAAACGATATACTCAGCGGGTCGTAGTCGCCAAGAGTCTGAGAAAACGCAGGAAGGAGAAGAAACACCAGAAGTCTCATAAACCACCACAACCTCCGAGGCGCACAGGTGCGGACACATCCCTTCTATCACTTATCTCACCCAAGCTGTCATTAACACGTCGTCTCGCAATTAGATCCTTCAAATGCCGTGGCAGGCCCCTCCTCATCCCACGTAGAACCCTCAGGTACTCCATCCAAAGCTGGCCCATCCACTCCTCAAGCCGGTCCTTCCACGTCCTCCAAGCCCACCCCCGAAGACCGCCCTTCCAGTTTCGTTCAATCCAACGCGGGTTCCGATGACAGCTGGGATGACATGGACGGCTGTGGCAAGTGTCTCGACTATTTCTGTGGCGGTCCACGTCCCGATCGCGAGCGGGGCCGTCCATGGAGGAAGAAATCTCGTGCAGTAATCGAGCCTGAGCAACAGCTGAAAGAGGACAAGAGGAGGGTCAGACACGCGACGAAGAAGGCCGCTCGCATGCAGAAAGGTCGCGCGTCTCCTGACGAGGCAGCGTTTGAGCACCTCGGGGACAGTCGGGTGGACAGGTTTGCTCCTCGACGTGATATATTGCAGCTGCAGGAGCAGAACGAGCGGATCCGCCAACAACTTGACGACCAAGCTGCTGCGAGACGAGAAGCGGAGGCGAGGGTGAATATGCTAGAGAAGGAGGTTAAGGAGTTGCAGTATAGCAGCCACAAATTTCGTGAATCACCGGAACGTCGTACGCATTCAGGTAGGAAACACACCCTCAAAAGAAGTCACACTTGTGCTCATTCAGTCCGTCAGTTGTGGAGCCAGATGCCTCGTCATCGCTCGCAGAGCCATCCTCTACATCGAACGCTGGCAAAGCTCACGATGTACATCCACCACATCACCAGAATTCGCAAGGGAACCACACGAAGGCGGCCTCCCAATCATCCCCTCATCCTGACAAGGTAACTCCCGGACGCCTCGGGGACAGCCAGGTGGACGGGGCCGATCCCCAACCTGGTACCTTGCAACTCCAAGAGCAGATGGAGGTGATCCACCGACAGATCCACGATGCGAGGCGGAAGGCAGATGCGGAGATGGACAGGCTTCAGAAGCAGGTCTTCAAGGAGTTCTGGGATATCAACCGTGCATCTCGTGAACTGTTGAAACGTCAAACAGACTCAGGTACGCCCTCTGCACTTGTGCCCTTCTCATCACACTGGTGCTCATTCACCCAATCAGGTTTATCGCTTGGGGAAATAGGTCCCTCGTCCTCGTTCGCAGAGCCCTCGTGCTCCACATCGAATACTGGTCCATCCACTTCCCAAGCCCGTCCCTCCACTTCCTCCAGTGATACTAAATGGTGGACCCCCTTCTCGCCCTTTCGCAACTCGTCAGGTATATTACTAGCTATTCCTGGAGAACATACGCTCACATTGCCTCTTTAATAGTGCATTGGTCATGGCGATGACTTCATGGGGTCGTATTTATGCCTTCTTGCTTGCTGACGAGAAGTCTTCAGTCGTCCAACAGTCTTCCATTTCCAACCTCCTCTCCATGACTGGTTACGCCATCATTGTCACAAATGGCGCTTTCTCCTGGCCCACTTCAGATAACGATGCAACCCCTGCACAGACCAAGAAAGAAAATATGGTCGAGAACAAGGCTGGTATTGCTAGCGGCTTTGCGATTGGGCTCCAGAAGTGTAGCCCCGACGACAATGAAGCTGAGGTTCATCGTCCTTTCCTTTGGAACGTGAGCCTCTCCATCCGGAATGGATCACTCACTGCTATCGTCGGCAACGTTGGATCTGGCAAAAGCTCCCTCCTGTCAGCCATCATTGGAGAGATGAGGCGCGTCTCGGGCGACGTCCACTGCAACGGTTCCATCGCGTACTGCGCCCAGCAGCCATGCATGGGTCCAGACCACCACCATCCAAGACAACATCTTGTTCGGTCGTCCCTTCAACTTGCAGCAGCTCCGCAAGGCTATCCACACCACCTCGAGACGTTCTCGCACGGCATGGCCACCCAGATGAGTGAGAAAGGAAACAACCTCAGCGGTGGACGGAAGGCCCGGCTCGCTCTGGCCCGTGCTGTCTACTCGGATGCCGACATCTACGTCCTCGCTGCTTTGGATCCCCGTGTTGGTCGCACCGTCTTCAATAATTGCATCCAGAAGGCTCTGCATGGCAAGACGCGTGTTCTCGTTACCCATCAGCTCCAATACCTCAACCAAGTTGATCACATCATCGTATTCTCCGAGGGCATCGTCGAGCAAGGCTCTTTTGAAGAGCTCGTTTCCAAAAGCGGCGAATTGACTCGACTTCTCACCGAGATCCACTCATTCTCTGAGTACTCGGACAATGCGAACACGGACGAGAAACGCAAGAGCATCACCCCTCAGAAGCCTGCTCACCAGAAGCAGGAAACCTCCGATCAGGTCATTGCTGAGGAAGAGCGCAACACGGGTGCCGTTGGTGCAGCTACGTGGTGGGCGTACCTCAACGCGACTGGTGGTGCTACCATCGTCATCATGTCGTTCCTTGAGATTATCTTGTTTCAAGGTGGCGTCGTCATTCTCGGGCAGTCGCTTACTTGGTGGACCGAAGACACTTGGCACGAGACTGCTCAGGGCTGGATCGGCATCTACAATGGCATCGGTTTCGCCTCTGTCATTTTCCTGGGTAGACTTCGTATCTCCATTCTTCGCCCTTCAAAGCTCACCTCTTTGTGTTCCAGTCATTCTGAATGGTACCATCCTGATGAGCACCGTTCGCGCCAGCCGTGTGTTCCATTCCAAAGTCCTTCACGGTGTCCTGCGTGCTCCCATGTGGTGGTTCGAGGGTCAGCCGATCGGTCGTATCATGAACTGTTTCTCCAAGGATATCGAGGCCATTGATCAACGTCTCATGCCCCAGCTATTTCAGTTAGTAGGAGGTGTCGGCTCCCTGCTCTCTGCGACCGTCATCCTCGGTTACAGTACTCCGATCATACTTACTGACAATTCGTTAGTCTTCCTGTTCCCAATGGCCATTATCTACCGGTTTATTATCCGGTTTTACCGCAACTCCCTCCGTGAGCTCAAGCGTCTCGAGTCTACCGGACGCGGCCCTCTTCAGTCGCGTATCAGCGAGACCCTGGATGGAATCCCAATGATCACGGCCTACCGACGTGAAACGGACTTCGCTGTAGGTGACCTTCTCGACCTCAGCAACAAACCTACCTTCCTTAGGATGAATGCTGGTACGTCTGGTTGCTCGTCTAAGGTAGTTTCGGAACATCTGATGCTTGCTCAGAAATCTGGGTCACTCTTCGCATGGAAATCACGTCTTCGATGATCGTCTTCGTCCTCGTTATGCTCGTGCACACCAAGCTCGTTGGCAACACCAACCAATTCGCTCTTGCTATAACGTACGCATCGATGCTCACCTTCTTCATGTATCTGCTCCTCAAGAGTGCAGCTAATGTCGAAGCAGAGGCAGGTCGCGAAGAACTCAGTTTTTAAAGCTGAAACTCATTTGTACTTCCCCAGATGAATTGTGTCGAGCGCCTCATGAGCTACACCGAGGGTCTCCCTTAAGAGGCTCCTGCACGTCTCGGTTCCGATCCTTCTAAGGAGGCTTGGCCCACTCGAGGGCAGATCGTACTCCGTAACATCGATGCTGCGTACCACTCCCGCCCCGATAACCTCGTCCTGCGCAACGTCAATATTACCTTCAAGGCGGGCGAGACTGTCTTCATTGTTGGGCGAACTGGTTCCGGAAAATCTACCCTCTTGTCCCCGCTGCTCCGCATGATCGAATCCAGGGTTCCGTCGAGATAGATGGGAGAGGTAGATCTTGATCGCTGTACCCTCTGCGTAATTTATCTTCGCGTTTCCCCACTAGATATCAAGTCCCTTGGTGTCTCCACGTTGCGGCAGGGCATGCAGGTGATCCCGCAGGGCAAGCATTCAGTCCAGCGTCATTGTGACGCTCTCGCTGACCACGTGCATCGTAGATCCCTTCATCTTCTCCGGCTCCATCCGCTCGTCTCTGGATCTCGAGGGCAAGCACGACGACAAGGCACTCTGGCACGCACTCGAGCTCGTCGGTCTCAAACAGTCTATCACTTCTCAAGAGGCCAAGCTCGACACTGTGGTCGAGGACAATGGATCAAACTACTCCGTCGGTCAACGTCAGCTCTTGTGCCTCGCCGCTGCTGTCCTGCGCAACCCAAGATCCTCCTTCTGGACGAAGCCACAGCCTCGGTTTACTTCAAGGGCAACTTAGTCAATAGCGGTGGAATACTGCAGCCGAGCAGTACTTGGCGCTTCAAACCCAAACACCTAATTACATACAGTAATTACTAGTGGAGTGTTTGGTGGCATCCGCGGCGTGGTTTGCACCCAAATTTCCTATAACGGCTCGAGACTAAATATGTAGCTACTATGTATGTGACTACAAGTTTGCTAAATAAGTACGCCGAGTCCTCGAGCAGAAAATTTAAAACAGTCACTAATCCACTACTGGCAGTTTAGAGTCTCAAACGTTACCGCCTCGGTATGGGACTCGTCATCCGACCCGGAGTCAGGAGGTTGCTTCCATATTGGTAAAGAAAACTTAGTTGTTGGGCTTCGACTGAATGAATACGGTGATTGTTTCAGGACGCGAACTCAGGATTGAAGCTTGAAGCTTGAAGCCCGAGCCTGGGGACGGCGAACTCCAGTCTCCCAAATGGTTTCATTTGCTAACAATTAAAACCAATCTTTGCCGTCATGTACGAAACCTGTGGTGCTAATAGTACGGCAATACAGTATCGTACTGCAATGGTCCAAGTCCTGCTTCAAGTCGTAACTTAGGTTGTGCTACCCGTTGAATTACAGAGTTCTCGTGCTACTGTATATAATCGGATGGTCAGTGACTCATACATGGCCTTTTACCACCCAACTTGAAGGATTCCACTGGTCCATCTAAAAATCTCTCAATATGTCCGGGTCTAACTCTCTTGTGATGTGACGGTACGTCCGCATGGGCTCCAGGACTGATAGGTAACATTTCCCTGATATTCTCCACGTACGAGGCTCACAAATTGGAGCAGGGTTTGCATTTGCCAGCTCGTGGGTGCATTCGATCCCATTCCACTCTGAGGAGCTAACTGTTCGACAGCTTGTATGGCATCGCGTTGGGCCAGTTGATCTATTACGCGCGACATTTTCCGGGCGACCCCCGCCTCACTAAGTTCATGGTATATATGTGTATCGCCATGGCATTCTTTCAAAAAGTTTACTGATGCTTTCCATCCATAAAAGGTACTCCTGATCTTGTGGGTTCGAGCACTTTGCATGTCATCCACAAGTGACGCTTTTTCTAGCCTTGCAGACACTGCTCATATGATCGGAAGTGTTCAATTCTATTAGGAGCTGCTCATATCTTGTCATCGAAGCAGTTCATGGACCTGTGAGACTCGACAACCTTGGTAAGCTGCATATTCCCTAAGATTCTCCTTCCGATCCTGCATTCACTTCATCTCCAGGGGGATGTTTGTGAGTGCCTGATGGTTAATGATGGTCATGTCTGATAGTCGTCTCTAACCATAGGTTGCTCTTCCCATCAATGTAAGACACCTATCTAATCCCGAGTTTCGTGCTTAATACGATCTCGTCAGTATGCCACTACGTTCGCCGTGCAAAGGTCTGTATGACTCGTGTCCGAGTCTGCAGTTAACAGATGTACTAAACAATTTCAGTTTCTACTGTCGTCAAGTATGGATCAGTAAGTCATCACTGTCAGGTTAAATAATCTTTGCCTATTAGCTGAACATTTCGATAGTCACCGGGAATAAAAGGCATATTACCATTGCTATCGTTAGTCTTGAGTTATCAAAACTCCGGAACATGGCTCTTATCTCACGTTTTCCTAGTTTGTCACCGTGATTTTGCAATTTGGTGAGTTGAATGTTGTAGTGTTCCAGCGGATGAACCTGATGTACTTGTTGATTTCAACAGGTCTTGGCGGCTGTGGGTATTTTCTCGCATGCCACTGATTAAGAGGGATTAACTGTACTAAATACTCCTTAGGGTGTGCCTTGGAGACGTTTGTGCATTTCTTTCTTATCATAACAACATTCGAAAAGCCCTTCCTTCGCAACATCCGGGTTGGAACTATTGATTTTTTCTTCACTGATCCGGTGAGCAGCATATTGATCCGAAGACTCACTAATTGACGTGTTGTTGCTAGTTCATACTCTATGTGGCAGCCATGAGCACGTTATGTGACTTCTTGATCACCGGTGCCGTCTTCAAATATATGTATAATTCCGATCTTCGGAGACGGGTCAACTTCATTCAAGATCTAGCAATCGTCTTTATTAACATGGGTGCTCTTACCTGGTAAGCCTGACTTTCTTTTGAGACCGTCTTTGCTCATTACCTTGTGTCTAGCCTCATGTCTATTGTCATAGGTATAATCGTGAGTAAGAGTCAGTGAAACTTATATGTTTTGAATAACTAGCATGTTAGTTCCTTGTTCAGGGTGATAATTACTGGGTAGGGGCACCCGGCTTTGCCCTCAGCCGATGCAAGTATCATTGCTATCACCATTGATTTAGAGCTGACATTTATTTCATTGACATTTAGGCTACGTTAATTCCAATCTCGCGGTGTAAGTTGCGTGAAGTCCTAGACCCTAGCATACTCACATGATGTCCGTGGACAGGCTCAATGCAAGACGATCGATCCGCCAGCGCGAAGAGAGGCGGTTAGAGCACACTATCGAATTACCTACGCTATCCATAATAATTTAATCCTCCACCATATTCCACCCTCATTTGGACTCGACTCGAATCTTAGGTTGACTTATGTCGGCGTTAAATGATTGTACCACACAGCTGACTTCATACATGACATACATTCGCGAGATACAGTAGGGCGTAGTACATATCTCTATGCGTTGCTGATCCAATATTACGAAGTTGCATTTTCCCCAGACCACTAAGTAAAGTTACTCTTTCGACCGTCTCAGTACTCTTTCATGGAAGACCATCGCATCTTGACAGCGTACAGGAAGGCCCTCCGTCGCTCTGCCGAGAGCAACCAAAGGTACGGCAACGGTTATATCATAAACCTCGCCAACGTGGACCACGAACCCGTTTCAAAGGCATGGGAGGTTATCCACCAGGTTTAGAGCATCCCTTTCCAGCTGACCATTGTCACGATCTTCCTTTCACGTCTTCTCGGTGTCTCTGCATGGGCTGGAATCGGTGTCCTGGTCTTCGCGCTCTTCATTCTGATCACGGTCATTCCTGCCTCCATGCACAAGGCCGCTCCATGGTTCATGATGTCGCCTACGCACCATCCGCGAGGTTTTGGGTGGTACGCATGTATTCCGTACATGTCGATCCTCAACTAACAATCTATCACAGTAACCCAGGTATTCGCATTGTCAAGATCAACAATTGGGAGGACAACTTCTTGGAAAAGCTAGAAGGCGACCGTACCGACCCTGCCAATTCAACACGGGTTCATTTCGTCCAGGTCACTAATCGCGTCATGCCTCTTGCTACCTTCTCTCTCTTTGGTCATGAGCACATGGGCACGATCATCCCGCTGAACGCCAAATGCTCCCAATCATCCTACTGCCAAGGGTTCTGAAACTCTGGCAGGTCAATATAAGAATTGAATGCTCGAGCACCAGCCTCTCTGGAGTTCGCGATGTCATCCTGTTGTGCGTCCGAGCCGAGCTCATGTTCAATGGTGTCACCTGCAGACGTTATCAAGTCCAGTGATTCCCTACCATTGCTCAACTGTTGAGACGAGCGGGATGAATGCGAGGAAACTCGCAAGCTTGGCATGACAGAACACTGAAACTGAGCAGGCAGTGGTGGCTCCAGTCCAGAATAGGCAGGGACTGGTGATCGTCTTCTGGTCCGGCGCTGAATTCAGCCGAAGTGCCGTTACGTCGTCGGTGTTCGTGTATAATCCGTATTTCTTCCGGAGACAAGACGCTCGGCAAAGCGAGGTCATCTTCTTGCGGTGGACATGGGGGGCACGGCACGGCTGCAGTTGGCGATGAAGTTGCGCAGGATGTAAGCGCAGTAGACGACATGTGCCTTGAGGATGTAGGCTGTGGCTTTGGGGATAATGCCGTTGAATTCGACGCTTGACTGGGGGCTTCTAATGAATGAACTGTCATCACTGAAGTACGCATCGTGGGTGGAGTGGTCATAACGATGGGGGGAGGCTGGTCAGTGATTGGGCCGCTCGACAGAGGGGTAGTGGTGGGAGCAGCGGAGGGTTTCTTCATACGTAACTTTACCAAAAATCGATCAATTTTTCCGAGGAGATGTGACCTTGTGCATCGGAGGTGGGCGCTTGATTGGACTTCGTTCTGCACTGGATTGATATTTGGATCGCGCTGGCCATAACAGATGTATGCGCAGAAATGATAGAAACACCGGCGCTCGATCTCATGGGGTAGGGGCCTATTTCGAATGTGACAATCTGTGGGGGGCCCTGCATTAATATTCGGTGACATCAATGGTGGATCAACCAGCATACAGGCGTAGTCTGCTCCTCTGCAATCCAGGCTCGCTCTTTCCTTCGCCTTTGTCTGGGATGATTGTGGGAGTTCTATATGGGACAATCCTTGAGTATTTATGATGGCGCAAACTGCTTACCAATGATGGTACTCACACCTACGAAGGAACCGTCCACATCACGCCGCTAGATACGCGGTCTCTCAGGTCCTGTAATAGAAATGGACAGGAGAGACGACTAAATACCTCCGTGGAATGTCCGTCTGTAGCACCTGACCTTTCGAAGCGATCCTGTATTTGAGTAGCAGATACCCCACGACGTGGCACCAAGGTTTGGCACATTCGATCGACGCGACCCCGAACTTGTTGTGTTCTGTGAGTTGCAGAGGGCCAGGTTGAGCGATGGGAGTGAGAGTGGAAACACGGTCGGTGACAGGGTTTTGGAGAGAGTCCTTCTGTGTACTGCTATCATCTAGGTTGAGCTCGTGGGGAATGGCATCCAGCTGCAGCTTTCAGCTAGCGTTAGCACGACGGCTCGTGACAGTGAGAAGACAGTCCCCTACATCTACAGAACATTCTGCTCCTGCCCCATGAAGAGCTTTTTCACTATCTGGCCGAGATTGGGTCTGCCCAGAGGTAGGTCACGACGTTAGCGAGTAACAAGAATGACGAAGCGACAAACAAACCTTCAAGTTGTCTTTTCCATCTTTTGTCTTGTGGGTGAATATGCTACTGAACTTGGGCACGCTGTTCTGCGGAGGTTCGTGCTGTTGTGGAAGTGGAGCCTGTACAAGTTGCATGAGCATATATGTGAAAATGGAGAGAATGTCACGAACCGGAAGCGAATCGCCAATGAAGAAGCCGTTGTATAGTGGGTCGCATGTGTTGTCAGCGAGAGGGACTACTGCGGGGCACTGAGGGAGGACTGAGAACAAGTCGAAAGTTAACGTGACGGGAGACTGACATCGAGGAAATCACGAAGGGACAATGACTCGCTGGGATGCCTTCAGTGTGGTCTCTCCCTTTGGGCCATCCTTCTCTTCCACATTCTTGCCCTTCTTGTCGTCCTTCGTCCTTCGCGGGTCTTTCTGTTCTGGAGGGTGGGGCTGCAGGGCACATCCGTGAGGGTAAATAGTGGCAGTCAAGTTGTAGTGGATGTAGGATGGGCATACATTGGAGAGATGTTGTGAATCATGATTTGGTTCGTCAACCTGGGTGGAGATCCATGAGTTGACAGGACAGGTGGAAGGGTGGGCACGTACTGTGTCATTCAATGTGGTGGGAGTGTCCTTGAGGAGGGAAGGAGGAATGATGCTTTTGAGGTCCCATATGCGAACATTGGGGTCGTCTGCCCCACTGACTAGATGACTGCCATCAGGCGAGATCGCCACGGCACGTACGTCGCTACCATGCTGAAGAGTGGGTCCAATTTGCTGTAGTGTAGTCGAGTCCCAGAGACGGACTGTGCGGTCCCAAGATGCAGATGCAAAGAATCTCCCATTGCGAGAGACTGCGACTGAGTTAACATCGTCAGTGTGGCCATCGCATTCCACGAGTAGTGAGCCAGTGGATGGATCAAATATTTTGATGGAGCTGTAGCACCCACTGGAGCGATGAGTCGCTGGCCATCGGTGGTCCATTGTTATGATTAGTTTCGCGTATCACGTCCGTGCACTATCTTTTGCTCATGTTTGGTCACGTCTGTCGACGTCATATTAGCCACACTCATGCACAACGCGGTTAGCAATCTTTAAGTGTCAGGCCATACTGTTAGAGTGTTGCAATCAAACACTATAGTTATAGTGGTGCTAATATTGCACGATTCACTGTAAATTATTATATTGCAACACTTGTCAAACTTGGAGATATGTATTGCAAACTATAATTACATATATTGCAACACTTGACACCTGCATTGCAATATTACAACTAAATATTGCAATACTTTAATGCCCCCTGTTGCAACACTGCTCCGCTATTTTGTGATTATGTAAGTGATCTAAAAGCGGTTAGAAGTGTCCAAACGCGGTCAGAAGTCCAAAGAATCAGCCACTACTCCCAAAACATGTCTACTTTAGGATATGTCAATATCTCAACTTCTGTGCCCCTCCTATGCATTCCCTGCTTCACCAGGGGCCATCCCCTCACTGTAGACCTATTGTACATACATACACATGCTATATACATGTAATAGAACCCATCTGACCGCTTCAATGAGTGCCTGAAAGGCTCTACAGGGGTGCAGACAATTTAGAGTGAAAAACATAAAAGTGGTGCGATGTTTTGATATTCTGGACACATGTACTACCAAATTGTATCCCCAGAGAGGTACTATATGTAGGTATAACATATAAGAAGCCCAGGGCATGGGGATGGCTCCTTACCTGTATGTACTCACATCTCCTCCTGCCATCTTTTGATCTCAGGGGCCTGTAGGGATGGACTTGGGGTCAGGGCAGTGACACAAGGTCATGTAACACATATAATATGAAATTCTGAGATAGAGAGCATAGTATCCTACCCACAGAATGAGTAGCTACTAATATAATTCGCATTTTTCACTAATAGGGGTACCACAATTCCCCTGTGTGGAATTACTGAAATGTAAGTAGATGGATCTCTAGGTACTAGGTCTAGGTACATCCTAATAACATCTAGAGGCAATAGAGTGAGGTTTGAGTGCAGCAAAGATGAAACAGACATATGAAAAGGCGTGGGAAAATGCCCAAAAATTGCGGAGACTTTAGAAAACATAACAAAAACACACAACTGTTCACTGTGCAGCAGCATGGGAGGTCTGGGAATGGTTCATATGGTCATCCTTCTTCAATATATGTGATTCTATGTTGTCAATGCTGTCATTTAGTGGTGTTAATTGTCAAAAATGCGAAATTGGTTGTATTGTTACCACTGTGGGAACTAAAACAGGTGGGTTTCACCAGGCAGCATGGTGAAAATCATCATTCACCGTGGGCATGCTTGTCCAGATCCACCAGCGCTGCAGCGCTAGGCTACGTCTCATACGGGCAGTCAGTTACTTATGAGAATCACTTCAAGGTCAAAACCCTGACAAATCAGCTTGTCCAGATCACGTGAATGTTCAACTTCAGCCACTGGTGACTGTGACTCTGGCTCTCGACTCCAATTTCCAACTCACTGATGTCGCAACCCTGGGCCTAGCTGCCTCAAAACATCTCTGTTGATTATTCTATCACCTCGAAGTTGTGTACCAACCTTTCCATCACACCGTAAAGGTTGCAAGTGACCATTGCGCGGCCAGGGTCGAGGTCGAAAAGCCACATCAGGTAGAAACACCAACGAATGAGACCGGCAACCGGCCAGACAAAGGGACCGCCTGGCAGGCCAACGACACGGCACAAATCTGCATGGTGAAGGATGCGATGCATGGGCAGAACGACACAGCAGCATGCACGGGTGGAAGGATGGACAAGCGAGCAGCAACACCGGAGCGCACGAAGCCATCAGCAAGTCGAAGAACAGCACCCATGTACCAGGCACATCACGCGACCATCCAGACAAGTCACGAGACACACGACTGAATATGGCTACGAGTCACGAACAGGCGGCAGGCGACAAGATTGATGAGAGCCAATGACGAACAACGTTGAGCAAACAAACCTGGAATAGAGACATCCATGGACCAGACCACCGACACGACTGTGAATGCGAACATGACAGAAACTGCAAGCACACTAGCACCCCCCAAGCGTGACGCTCGAGGGATAGCAAGGTGGTTGGGAGTCGACCGGCCGTGCTGATGAAGAGGCGCAAACCCCAGGGAGAACCAAGGCCACATACAAAGACGACGCCACAAGCTGTCAAGCCAGCACCAAGCCGAATGATGATGACATGGCGGTGGTGGTGCAATCAGTCAGCAGATGGAGCGGCTGCATACACGCACCACACAATGCAAACGTCGAAGGCCACGACGTGTACAGAGCGAGGAGGAGCGACCCCCAATGGCGCAGATTGAGTGGGATGACAAAGGAATACCATTTGCACAATGACGCTGTGAGGACAGGCATGCCTCACTACTTCTAATTGATGTCACGTACTTGCTACTACAGTCGTTCACACTTCGCCAGTCATTTCTACATCCACAGGCCATTGCTTGTAAGCTTGTTAGTAGTGAATATCACTATATAAACGGGTAATACTACATGGTAAACCTAATGGTGAATATAACCTATGAATCACCAACGACAACGGTGATACATATCACCTGTTTCAGCTTCAGACCACACGGTGAATTCGGAAAAAAAATGGGTGAAAAAAACCAGGCCCCATCTACCCGCTCCATTGGTGATTTTCACCGAGAGGGGTGAAGATCACCCAGGTGGTCGGTGATCCTCACCCGTCCACCTAGTGATCTCCCTAGTGAATTTCACCTGGTTTTCTTCCCACAGTGTACATAGACTCAACTCATGAATTGAAATGTTCTGTATGGGAGAATTACTCAATTTCGCATTTTTGACAATTAGAACCACTAAATGACAGCATTGACAACATACATCAGGAAAAAAGCTCAGATGCCATAGCTGCATGTGAAAATACATTGTCTGTAGTTGTCGTGGTAGTATGACATAGCATCATGCAAAGATCTGTAGTCATAGTAGTACACCATAGCCCTAGCATTAGACACTGTAGCTAAGCCTCGGAGCAGATTACCTTGCTGGGTCATAAATGAGACTGTTTGTCACAGGCAAGGATGCGGGAGTTTTGGCGGAATGACGTGCGAGAACGCGGACTATGTAGTAATTATGTAGCAAGGTAATAAAAGTGTAGTATAACAATCTTAATAGCGTAGACTTGTCAAAATTTTCAGTTGTTTAGGTCACGTGAATGTTCAACTTTCCACTACCGCCAGTCAGCCAAATAGATCATGATCATCGATCATCCCCAGTCGCACATGGAGAGTGCAGCTGATGTTGAACGAATAGTAGTATATCATACGTAGTAAGTAGTTCACACGCCATGTAGTTTATAAGTCAGACGAATTGTCTGAGTTTAAACAATCACTCTTGATCTCGAACCACAACCATCTCTAACTCAAACATTAGCATGTAAGTCCAAGTAACTGCCAACTGTTATGCTTCCAATAGGTTATGAGCCCCGAGTGGCGTGAATGCGAGTATCTCGCTTCCACCACTTGGATGCCTTGCAAACGTCTCTCGTGTGAATATCGCCAAGACACTTGCTTAATGTCGCGTTCTGTGCGAGTACCTCGCTAGAACACATGTGACTTGGTCAAAGATCTATGAGGAGACTATGTCCCTGAGATCTGAGGCTCTAGGTGTTTTAATGCGCGAATTATTTTCGCCTCCACTCTTTGTTTCATACATTGATTGGTACTGACGTTTCTATCCCAGATCTTCAAACAATGTCTTCCTCTAACAACACTCAGTCTTCCCTCTCCGCATCTGTCCCGATCCTCACCAGATCGAACTATCAACAGTGAGCCCCCAAGATGCAAAATTACTTGCATGCCTCTGGATATTTCTGAGTCATCAGGACAGCTCGCCCAGAGCCTACTAGGTAGTGGCACAGGTAAACCCGCGGGTGTGCGAGGTCATACCCGTACCCATACCCTTCACGGGTTGGTACCCGCATGTACGGGTATGGGTTTTTACATGTAACAACCCACAGGCATACCTGTTGAGGGTATACCCGCGGGTACGTTGTATATTGTGTAGTCTACCTACAACATTACTACTATTATTTTATAATGAGAGCAGGACCGAGAAATGACAGGGTGGGATCCGAGCGGGTGGGGTCCAAAATGAGGGGGTGAGGTTCAAAACAAACAGGTTGGGCCAAAGACAAGCGAGTGGGGTCCAAAACAAGCAGGCAGGGTCCAGGACAAGTGGGTGGAGTTCAAAAAGAGTGGTTTGGGTCCAAAACGAGTGGGTGGGGCCGAAAACCGATCAGGTGGCCTCAAAAACGGTCCAAAAATGAGTAGACAGGGTCCAAAGCGAGCAGGTGGCATTAAAGATGAGTGGGTGAGATCAACATCAGCAAAACCCTAAGGTAAGATATAGGCCTGTACAGTACTGCACAGCAGGTCACAGCAGGTCACAGTCTCACAGCTAAGTCCCCCCCTGCACAGTGATGTGACAGGATTCCCACAGTTTCCCCACAGCAGCTCACAGCAGCTCACAGCTCCACAGTGGCTGATAGCATCACGGCACTGTACAGCACTGCACAGTACTGTACAGTACTCGACAGGCTTAATATTTCCTAACTACTAGTTCTGGTTCTACTGGTTATACCGCATGAGGTCTAACATTTACTATATTCATGTATCTAGCTACAACAAAAATTATATAATATCTAAAACGACGGGTGAATGTATGATTTTGAGGCGATGCGACTGATTTTAAGGTGGCGGGCTGGTCCTGAGGCGATGGGGCTGATTTGGAGGTGACGGAGCTGACTATGTGAGGGGGCTGACCCTGAGGCGACGGGGCTAATCCTGAGGTGATGGGGCTCTTGTTGAGGTGACGGGACTGTTTTTGAGGCGACGGAGCTGACCTTAACGCAACGGGGCTGATTTTGAGGCAACAGGGCTGACTTTAACGCAATGGGGCTGATCCTGAGGCGACGGGGCTGTTTTTGAGGTGACGGGACTGTTTTTGAGGTGATGGAGCTGACTTTGAGGTGACAGAGCTAATCCTGAGGCAATGGGGCTGTTGTTGAGGTGATGGGACTGATTTTGTGGTAACAATGGACTGACTTTGAGGCAACCGGGCAGATCCTGAGGCGATGGGGCTGATTTTGAGGCGATAGGACTGATTTTGAGGTGACGGGAGTGATTTTGAGGTGACGGGACCGACTTTGAGGTGATGGGGCTGACTTTGAGGCGATGGGGCTAATCCTGAGGTGATGAGACTGACTTTGAGGTGATGGGAGTGATTTTAAGGTGACAGGGCTGACTTTGAGGTGACAAGGCTGACTTTGAGGTGATGGGATTGTTTTTGAGGCGACCGGGGTGTTTTTGAGGTGTCGGGTATGTTTTTGTGAGGCGACGGGGCTGATTTTGAGGTGACGAGCAGGTCCATGCTTGAGGTGGCGGGTGTTGACATCGTGAGGTGAAGGGTAAGTGGTGTTGAAGTTGAATGATCACGCATGACGTGACCTAAACGACTGAAAATTTTGACAAGTCCACGCCATTAGGATAATTATGCTACACTTTTATTACTAATAGTAGTAGTAGTACTACTGCTTAGGCAACTGCAGGGGTATCCCCCGGGGTATCTGAGGTCATACCCCTACCCATACCCCCATGTAGGGTAGGGGTATATGCTGTGGGTCTGGAAAAGTGGACCCTGGCTACAACCCACAGTGGGTATACCCATGGGTATCCTCATATACACTACTATGAATACAGAACAAGTACTATGCTACAATAACAAATATTAGTCACTGAGCTATCTGCCATCATTAACATAAATATTGTAGTGCTTACCAGGAACATTATATCATCTTTAAGGTTTGTGGTGGACATGATGTGTTGTGTGAGTGGGAGATACAGCCATTTATACCCACACATACCCATGCTATATACCCCAGCCTGGGGGTATGGGTAGGGGTATGGGTATCAGAAGGGCAGACCCCTACCCCTACCCACATGATACCCCTACCCATGACCCCGGGGGTTTGTGATACCCCTGCAGTTGCCTACTGCTGCTGCCTCTGTGGTGAGCTGTGGAATTAGTCGAGACTGTCGTGAGCTGTGAAACCTTCGGAAGCTGTGATATGTTGTCATAATGCTGTCATAATGCTGTCATAATGCTGTCATAATGACAAAACCTGTGACCAAATCAGGGTTTTGCTGATGAAAGACGAGCGGCTGGGGGCAAAAATGAACGGGTGGCATCCAAAACAAGCAGGTGGGGTCAAAAGGCAAGCAGGCTGGGTCCAGGACAAGTGGGTGGAGTCTGAAAACGAGCGGGTTGGGCCAAAAACGAGTGGGTGGGGTCAAAAACAAGGGGGCGGGGTCCAAAGCAAGCGGGTGGGATCAAAAGTGAACTCAAGGGGGGGGGGGGGGGGGGAACTGGTTCTGATAATGATCAGTGCACTGATCTTAAAGATCTAGTGGCAACTGATGTGTCTCAAGCCCCAGGTCCTTGCATCACCCCGAAACCATGTCACATCTCGAAACTGAAAAATGAATGGGTGGGGTCCAGAGCGAGTGTGTGCAGTCCAAGTGATGGACGATGTACCATTCGTCATCCTCTCTCCCTGGGACCCACACTCGTGACGTGGCTGGTCATTGATGAGTCCAGTGGCATACTACGTGTGCATCCTGAGTGTTGAATTTGTGGGCTGTGGTCTTGTGCATAGTGGGTTGGCTGTGTGCAACTCATCATCGTGGCTGTGCCGCTATACACAAGCATTACCTTCTCATCGTCATGGCGGCTACATTGTATCATGTATGCACCATTTGTTGTGTCGTCCTTCATCGTCATGGTGGCTGCATTGTATTGCGTGGAGCGTGCTGGCGTGCAGCGTTGTGTCAGTCGTGCTGGACGAGGCTGTTCAAGTGAGTGAAAAGATAATCAGCACAAAATCAGCGTGTCAAAAGCAATGAACTACCATAAATGGTATGTCCACCACCACAAAATGCTTAATCAGGCCATGGGTAAGGGTACGGGTACGGGTTTTTGCACGGGTTACCAAATCTGGACCTGGACCCGTACCTGTAACCCGTGTGGGTTACCCATACCCATGCCATTGCCTAGAGCCTACTGAGGACAATGTTGCCTCCATCGAATCCTGGGATGACGACAACGACAAGGCCTTCGGGAACATCCACCTGAAGATGAACCAGGACCTTTCCAACAAGTTCACGACAATGGACTCCGCCAAGGAAGTCTGGGAGGCTCTCAAAGAGCAGTTCTCCAAGGTCTCCATCACCTCCGTTTTCACGGAGTTTAAAGCATTGATGGATACTACGATCCCGGAGAACAGCCACCCCGCTCCCGCTTTCGCCAAGATGACTGCGCACTTCTCGCATCTCTCGGAGTACAAGTACGAGGTCCCGGCACCTATCCAAGCGATGATTGTTCTCACTAAGGTACCAAAGTACATGGATGTCATTGCCCAAATCATGAATTTGACTTCACCTGAGGCGACCACTATGCCCAGCACTGCTGGTTCTACCACTTCCTCTCCTACCAATCTGACACTTCAATCAATCGAGCGCTCTGCTACACTTGCCTGGCAACAGTTCACCAGTAGGCGAAAGCCCTCTGATCAACATGCTAACAAGATCTCTGCAGTGAAGAAGAAGGGCAAGGAGCCCCAATTCTCGCAGCAACAGCAACAGCAACAGCCACAGCCGCAACAGCAACAAGGGGGAGACCAGAAGAGTAAGGTCAGGCAGGGCAAACACTCTGCCAAAGGAGAAGCTCATCAGAAGGTGCCTCATAACGCCCACGTCAACGATGCCGACTACTCCTCCTTCGCCTTCAGCACTATGCCCATGACTCCAACACCTCCAGTGGTCACTCCTACACCACCTCTGCCGCCATTCACCTCACCTGTCGTCGACCCTAATAAATCTAAGCTGGAGAACCAGGACCTTGAGCCCAATCAGAAAGTCACAGCCACAGAAAGCAACTTCCATAAAAGGAAGAAAGTAACCCCCAAAAAGGAAATGACACAGCCACTGACAGACAACCATAAAGTGAGAGATATGAATGACACTTATACAACGACCAAGTAAAATGTATAAACCATCAACAAACTATGCACGAGCACAGCCACAGAAAGCAACTGCACTACCTACAAACTCAGAGAACTACAGTTTTCTACAACACAAGATGTCCAAAAACAATAACCAAGCATTGTCAAAATCAGGTAATGAGCAAAAATGAACAACAATAATTTTGTTTCAAAATGAGGATGAAGACAGCCATTGGAGGCAACTCCCAACAAGGAAATAAGCACAGCCACCATCAACAGCCTTGTAGGATGGGCAAGGGTAGATGATAGAATGATAGAGAGGAGATCATACATCCTTAAGGGGGTTAATATTATGAGGAACTCAAATAGAGATCTGATAATATATCATGGGAAAAAACTTAAGTAATCATTGGATAAACTCTCTCATGAGTTGGTCTTCTAGACATGATAGCCTTTTAGCAATGGTAAAAACCATCATGCTCAAGAATGGAGACTATCCTTGAATGAGACTTGGATCAAGTCCAGGACCAGGAATGCATGAGTGTGGCTAGAGATGTGCGAGTATGGCTGGACTTGAGAATAGAGGTCCAGACATGGTTGTGACAGCAACCCCTTCATTCAGAGCTACAACTTTCATCAAGGCTGCAAGAAATTTTGTCATCATTAATTTTTTCAAACAAGCCTGATAATAAATTCTTCTGCTACTTCTATCTTATCTAAATTTGGCAATTTTGCTTATGTAAGAATACCAATATGACCAACTTGGCTGTAGCTACAACTTTCATCAAGGGTGCAAGAACATCTGAGCTTATGGTGACCATATGTGGCTGTATATCCACACTTCAGGTTACCCCCAGACATAGGCTCTTAGCCTATATTCTGCCTACTAAAAATATAGGCTAAGAGCCT
>MU124050.1:0-17875 GCA_014904935.1 Melanogaster broomeanus
TCTATGCACCAGCTTTGGTGTCGACTGAGCGCGGGTGCGTGGGGACTGGTATGCGTTTCGCTGGCGAATTGCGGCACGACAGAGGGTGGTTATGGACAGTTTTCCCCTCGTTCGTTGGACATAAGCTTGACCCTCGAGAATGAGTAGTATATCCACTGGCACTGCAGCATTTTGTGACGGTGTCGATACATAGCTCCCAATTCGGGAAGGTACGCATCACCAAAAACACAGAGCCACAATCTTGACTTTCGACAAACCACCACGAACGTCAAAGACATGACCGGACACGACAGGCTGGCACGGTGGTGACTACAAATTAGTCGTGCATAATGCGACTTTGGTGACAACGGTGGCTCACATATTTCTTCTCATCTCCCATTCTTGGAAAGACGATTGAACGTGCAATTCGACTGACCGCTCTCCGGGCATCAGAGAGCAACTCTTTACCATGCGGCCAGTCGAGGACCAACTTTTTCAGCGTGCAGCCGCTGTACACCTCGAGTACAAGAGGGCAACAGGAGATTTCTCGGAAGTGTAGAATGCCTCCCAATACCTCCTGGCTACTTTTTCCCACAGCTCGGCCCTTTGGGAATTCTTAGGGATTGTCAACTACTCTATGTAAAAGCCAAGTCAAACGTGTATTCAGTATGGCCTCGTATGCTTCGCAACGATAGGATCAACACCACTTGCCACCCCAAGATCAATTGATACACAGATGGCGCCCTGGAATACCTGCGCTAACATAATCCCCCTGCCGAGATACACACCTGGAACAAGTCCTGCTGTAAGCTCTCCCAGGGTGGCTTCTTGCTCTATAATAGGCGTTCAAGCACATGGCCGGAATATCACTAAGTATATTATCTGCGTTGTTACTAGTACTGATCCACGTCGATCCCTGGAGCAAGCCCGCCAGCGTGGAGGTCTCGTGCGGGATTTTCCCATGTGGGGTGTGTCTAGCCGCCCAGCCACGGAACTGAGTTGTTTTACGCCTTGCACCGTTTAATGTTTATCTTCAAGTCTTTCGTCAAACTGATGTCTCCGACCGCCATGTGTTCATATCTATGCAAGGTGAACGACTTTGGGGCTGGAGTGGATTTATATTAAGAGGTGCATAGGTGGGAGTACGAGGTTCGGCGACATCACGGAATCCTGGGGAGAGTGGGTATGTGGCCTGCGAAGGGTCAATAAGGCACAGGTAAGCTTCTTTTGGCAGCTTGCTGGCAGGCGTAATAATGACCCGTGCTTATTCCGAGAAACAGCACACTCGGAGTCCTTCAAACGGGTATGGTGTCCAAGTGAGATTGAGTGAGGCGTCCGCTCATTTCTCGTCAATTCCGCTGCATTCAAGTACCTGGCAAACCACAGGAATAGGTTCGATGGATAGACTAACTTGTAATCGGCAGTGAGTCCGATTTGGTCTTTTTGGGAACACGTTGTGCCCCTGTTAGTAACACGGTGAGACGGCATCTCATTGACTCCGAATTAATAGTCACTGCTGGCACAATGACTACTGAAATATTATGATACAGAGCGAACATGACCTCAGCTCCACAACCATTTTAACAGATATATTCCGTGACTCCTCCTACGGCTTCTTCCTGCGCAACGTCTTGTATGTTGGGTTTACTGAATGACATATAAAACCGAAAACTTACTACTTAGCGCTTCGTTGGGTTGCAGTTTTGGGGTTGATGGGCTAGACACCTTTGATCTCCCAGCCGTTCGTCCGCCGTGCAATTCGAAGTATGATGATGACACGAAGGTGGGTGGAAATAAGACAATACAGCCGCACTAAAATTAGGCACATAGCTCTTCTCGCCTGTGAGTGGTCCTGACCTAGTACTCACGAGCTCGGTAATAAAAGCATCCTCTCTTTGTAGATTTACCTCACCTCCAACCCCGTTATCACCAGCATGGCATCGATTCCAGACCCCCAATCTATGCTATGGCCGATTCAGGTCAACGACTACATCTCTGGTATGGCTGTTCCCGATTCTAGATGACGAATCCTGTTGGCGCTTGCTTAACTCCGCGTGACCCGCATTAGTGGCAATGGCGACTGTCATTTCTTACGACTATGGTTGGTTTCATCCAATTCTGCTGTGCTACTTTCGAGTGACAGATCTTGTCTATATCAGTCCTCACCCTTTCCAGAGAGGTGCGTGATGCTTGGAGTCAAGTACCAGGATGTTCAGGTTTCAAATTGGAATAGATAGAGTACGTTTGGGTGAGTTGACGAGCGTCTCTTAATCATCAACACTTTAGAGTAGTAGAGTAACGCCGGTAACAGAATAGACCACGGACACCGATGTCGGCGATGTTCTTCGTGGTTCGTACAGTTATTGAGCTCCCAACCCTCGTGAACTGATCATTTGACAGGTTCGTTACCTTGGTTATCCAGTCGCGATGTGAGTTTATGCATGTCGTAGTCTGTAAGCTGCACTGACGTTGGCTCTGCAGTGTCCAAGCATTCGGTAAGTTCTGGGTGATACGGACGATGCTTGAAGGAACTGAGAAACCACCTCGAAGGCGGTAGCAGCTTGTGGTTCGGGTCTAATACTGTTCGTGATTCAAACTGACTGTCCAATGATGGAGAACTGATCGAATTCACCCACAGTTGTGCGTTCCTTCTTGCTGACGGAAAAACTAGCTAACGCAGGAGATGTCAAGCTGTAAGCAGGCCCGCCAAATCCAGCTTCATCTAATTAATGTACGACATTTCGGAAGGCACTGCAATTTTTCTCTTCATGACCTGGGGCTTCGCTTTCTTTATTCTTGTCACCGATCGTGAGCCATATACCTATTATCGTGATGACGGTGGTATGAATGGCAGTGCTTTCGCAGTTGTGATGCTCCTCCGTGTATATGCTATGTACAACCGGTCCAGGATAGTGCTCAGCATCCTCCTCTTGGTTTATATCCCAGCTACGGCCATTCATTTGGTCTTGACCGGCATTGTCAACAATCCTAATACACATTTGTCGGGTATGTGCGCCAGTGTCAGGTTCTCATATTACTTATTGACCTTCTTTACAGTCACTGCTATGGAGCTGATCAACACGAAGTCATGTGCCTTCGCCTACAGTGATGGCACCTACCTCCTCACGTATATCAATGTTTCGCGAACTGTGATCAGTGTTGTCCTATCCGTCTTAGCAGTATCCCAATTCTTGAGACACTCTTGGGAAAGGCGCAGAGCACTGGGACGTTGGCAGACGAATCGATATATGAAACTACTGGTACAGGAAAGCATCCTTTATTTCGTCGTGTACGTCCACCCTTTCGTCGCGCACGCTCACCACTCTGACATCGCCGTTTCCTCTCCAGGGACGTCCTTTACAACGTGGTGGCGCTAATTCTAGGCACCTCGACGTTGTTGACTGTTGGTGAACAGATATTTGGAGGGTCTTCCACTGTTGCTCCCTACATACTTGCGCCTCGGCTTATAATCAGCGTGCGGGAAGTCCATTCTAAGATCATAGGAGAAGATATGGATAGTGGGTTTGGTTTGCAGTCGGAACGCTTCTCGACGAGCCGGAGGGACAGGGAGGATGATTGGGGGACACTCGACGGAGATAACGATAACTGAGGTTGTGGTTGATTTCGATTAACTCGGTGCCTGAATCCCAGCACTCTTGACTTTTGTAGGTACTTATTCGCTCGTTTTGTCCTTACTGTCCTTTCCACCATACCTTAACTTATGTATACTATCTCCGAACGTGTCCAGACCGCTACAAATTGCAACATTCAAACAGAACTGGCGGGTAATGCCCACGACGGCCCAGCCTCAACGTCTATTAACTTGAGGAGGAAACGATGATGACGAGTTTCCAGTCTTCTTGTTGTCTAAACCATGGTGTCATGAGGATGAACTGCAGTGGTGCAATGCGCATGCGTTGTTGATCAGACAAAAGCAGAATCTGTACTTAATGGATCGCGCGATATGCCAGGCGTCGGCGATCTTCAAATCGAGTTCATCCTCATCCCCACCCAACCGACGACATCGGGCCCGTACCGTATCGAGGAAACGCAGGTATCGAGGATATGAGTCAGGAGACGAGAGAGGACGGACTATGGATAAGGGAAACAAGCTGTCTAGGGCTCTGTGACCTTGCAGCTGCAGTCGCTGGTGGCCACTTCCACAGTCTTGCGAACTGCACCGTTTCACTTGTACATGTGGGTCGCAGTAGAAAGTATTATGGACTCCTCAGTAAACTCCGGCGAACATCTATGCATGTCGAGGTCGTGGAAGAGTTCGTCAGAATATTGTACCGTCTGGTCGTCATGTTCTCGAAGATGTACAACCCATTGATGACGCGAGGGGGTATGTCAGTGCCCGAACTTGTGTGGGTGTGGTGTAATAGTTTATTCTCTGTTCGCTGTAGATGAAGCCCTAGACTCGGACTCGGATTAGTGCACGTGGAGAAGAATTCAAGGGCCCAGGATGAAGAGGAACTTCGGTTTAATGACCGTTGTGGGAAAGGCTTGATATCATATGCGTTCCAAGGGGGTGTCATGATTCATGAATACGAGTGGCTTGAAAGATGACTCAATATCGCAAAACAAAGTAGATCATGGGATGATAGGCCTTGAGTAACCTGTAGTCTCCCCAAACCAGACCAACAGAGAGGAAGATAGTCGTTCCTCTCTTATGAAGGTCTGCTTTTGATGGTCAGGTCTTTGGCGTAGTGCGGTATTTCGGCGCCAATAGAGGCTGCCGAACCTCCGGCATCATCATTTTGACGTTGCCGGACAACGGCACAGACTTAGTCAGCTTGATGCCCTTATGAAGTATTCCCCTGAACACCTGATATGTCGAAAAAAACATAAGACCGCATCAGCAAAACCCAAAGGTATATTTACAGGCCTGCACAGGTCTGCACAGCAGGTCACAGCAGGTCACAGTCTCACAGCTAAGTCCCCCCTGCACAGAACTCCCACAGCCACTCACAGAATTTCGACAGCTTTTTGACAGCTTCTCGACAGCATCCGAGTTTTCTCGACAGCTTGGGAGTTTCTCGACAGCTTGGGAGTTTCTCGACAGCTTGGGGAGCTTCTTGACAACTTCTTTACGATAATTAGCTCTATTGTTCGTGCTAGTAGGGGCCAATAAATTTATTATATTCGTGTATCTAGCTACAATGAAAGCTCTGAGATATCTAAGACAAGTGACAATGTGCGGCATGGCTCGAAGCGCTGCATCCGCACGGTTACCTGATATGGTAAGTTGCGAAGTGTCTTGCACTTCCTGGTGCGCAGTCTTCGTGTCCTGCACTCGTCGTGCTTCAGCTTCGGTCCCGGTGGCCCTACGACACTCCCGCAGTATGTACCCCATGTGTCCGACGCATCCGATTGGCCCAATATGGTCCCGACGCGACTATATGCGGTCCGGGTGCGCGTTGCCTCATGCACGGGTGCTTGGTGGACTCTTGTAGGTCCCGTCTTGAGTCGTCCGCGACGACGTGGTGGATTGGCGGGTGTGGTAGGGCGTTTCGGGTGGTTCAGGTGCGTTCCTCGTTGTCCGCTCGTTGTCCGCTCGTGGTTCTTGTGCTCAGTTGGCTCGTCTTCAGCCAGCATCTTTGGCACAAGTCGTTTGAGACTCGCAGCCGGCGTTGCTTGTTGCGCCACCACTCGCCCGGGTCTTCAGCGATCCTGTCCGGGACTCGGGCACTGCTGCTCGTTGTGCAGCCACGCTGCTCATGCGCGCTGCTGGTCATTCTGCCCGCGCACTATGTCCTTCGCCGTGCGCACTTGCGTCATGCTGTTGGCTGGTGCGCGTGCCGTTCGTGTACCTTCGGCTCTGGGTAGCTCCCTGCACATCTGGGGTGTTGCTGCTTGTCGCCCGACTATCCCGCTGCCCCTTGAGCGGCACACTCGGGGGTGCAGTGGTCTCGTTGGTGGTCTCATCCATGGATGTCTCCACTCTGCATTCGTTTGGGCTGCTCGCAGGGACTGTGAGGCTCGCGCCGCTAGTTGTTTGGTCTGTGGCGCCCTCGCCCAGTCCTCTTGCTGCCGTGTCATCGTGTGGGCCATCAGTTGGGTGGCTTGCAGGGGCTGCGAGGCTCACGCCATCAGCCATTTGGTCCGTGGCGCTCTCGTCTGGTCCCCTCGCTGTGGTGTTGTCGTGTGGGCTGTCAGTCGGGCTGTTCGTGGGGGGGGGGTGCGAGGCTTGTGCTGTCAGTCGCTTGGTCCATGGTGCACTCACCTGGTCCCCTTGCTGGCACGGTGTGTGTGCGCCTGGGGGGCGTGATTGTCATATCTGCGAGAGTAGTTAGTTATTAGCAAATAAAAATAGAAATAAAAGAAATTACAGACGACTTTACCCTCGTCATGCCTGTGGTGCGTTGGGTTGTCCTTCTTGTTGCGGCTCTATGTGGGGCGCCCGTTGTCTGCATGTGTGCCGTCGAGTCGTTTCTAGCGTTATTGGGGCCATGTGATTCGTCGTCGCATGACGGCGTCGTCGTTCTGAGTGGTTTTGTCATCGAGGCTGCGGAGGAGCAATTAGTTAGTTAGCTGGTGAACATGTCACTGACCATGGTAAGAGCCTCAGCGAGATGTACCTTGAGGCAATGAGGCTGATTTTGAGGCGACAGGACTGATGTTGAGGCGACGGGACTGATTTTGAGGCGACGGGGCTGATCCTGAGGCGACGGGGCGGATCCTGAGGTGACGGGGCTGACTTTGAGGTGACGGGACTGGTTTTGAGGCGACCGGACTGATTTTGTGGTGATGGCAAGCTGATTTGAGGCGACCGGACTGATCCTGAGGTGATGGGGCTGATTTTGAGGTGACGGGACTGATTTTGAGGTGATGGGGCTCACTTTGAGATGACGGGGCTGGTACTGAGATGACGGGGCTGATTTTGAGGTGACAGGACCGACTTTGAGGTGATGGGAGTGATGCTGAGGCAGCGGGACTGATCCTGAGGTGATGGGACTGATTTTGAGGCGACGGGACTGATTTTGGGGTGATGGGGCTCACTTTGAGGTGACGGGGCTGGTATGACGGGGCTTATTTTGAGGTGACGGGACCGACTTTGAGGTGATGGGAGTGATTTTGAGGTGACGGGCTGACTTTGAGGTGATGGGGCTGTTTTTGAGGCGACGGGGGTGTTTTTGAGGCATCGGGTATGTTTTTGTGAGGCGATGGGGCTGATATTGAGGTGACGGGACGATATCTTGAGGCAGCAGGTCCATGCTGGAGGTGGCAGGTGTTGACATCGTGAGGTGAAGCGGTGGTGTTGAAGTTGAATGTTCACGCGTGACGTGACCTAAACGACTCAAAATTGACAAGTCCACGCCATTAGGATAATTATGCTACACTTTTATTACTAATAGTAGTAGTAGTACTACTGCTGCCTCTGTGACAAGCTGTCGAATTAGCCGAGGCTGTCGTGAGCTGTGAAACCTTCGCAAGCTGTGAGATGTTGTCATAATGCTGTGATAATGACAAAACCTGTGACCAAATTGATGTGCCTTGTCAAATGCTGTCGGATGCTGTCAGATGCTGTCAGATGCTGTCATAATGCCGAAAGCTGTGACCAAAACAGGGTTTTGCTGATGCGCTACATATACCCTATTGCCAGTGCCATGTATAATCCATACGGATATTATAGTAATCCCAACCAATGCCCTTCCACTCCTTACCACCCTGGCAGTCCATTTGCGGCATCGCCATATCCATTCTTTTCAATCCATCCTGCAGAACATGGCAGACAACTCAGTACTGCAGACGACCACCTACCCACTATACCCAGCACACCACGTCGCAGCCACAACATCCTGTCACCTGTGGCCAGCCCCTCACCCAAGCGGAAGCGAGCCAGCAATGAAAACCAGGTGCAACTGGGCTTGGAGGGTTCAGTTCCCAAGTCTAAAAAGCCTAAGAGCCGAACCTACACACCAAGACGGCCTCCAGACATAAAGCTGGCAGTCGTGTTCGAGGCCCTAACACAAGTTGACTGGAGTCTTGGTCAGCTCCTATACCACCTATTTAGGCTTCAGGACGAGAAAGGTGACAACGTACACCGATCACCTAAGCATGCGGCATATGTGCACCAGCTTCTGAATGGAAGTTCTGGTCATGGCATCGGGTTCTTGCTTGATGCCTGGATGCACAGTCCCGACGGTGTTGTTGGAATAGGGACAGACGACCATAACCTCATGTACAACACATCAGTCGACTTCAAGACCATTCGACCAGTGCGGCCTGTGCTTACCTCATTTGCTGCACAAATCATCAAAAAGAAACTTGTCCAAGAGGCCGAAGAAGCAGTCAAGCCAGGGAACGGCCTCCACACCTCAGCTCCCCGAGCCTCTGCCAGTTCTACTCGATTCACCAGTGGCAGGTCTTCGCAGCTACAGTGGACAGATATCGGGCTAACGACAGTGTCATCTGTTGCTGACATTATCAAGAAATGCCAGCCGCTCACCTGGGACTATGTAACTACCATTTGTGCACGACCACCTCGTAAGCGCAATGGTGTGGTTGCAGTCCGTAAGACACGTCCTGTCGAGGCAGTGAGTAGAGACTATCAACATGATGTGTTACTTACAAGTTCCTGGTCAGGTGGCAGCTAGCGTCATCTCTGAAATGGACTGCTCACGAGATGGACTTGCACGGAGGCTCCCTATGACAAAAGGGATGTTCTACTTTGCATTTGGTGTCCCGCACGATGTATTTGCATACAATTGTCGAGTTGCAAGTACTGTGTCGTATGGAGCAGTGTATCGATGCCTCCAAGAGTTGTCAGAACAAGAGGCAAAAGCGGTGGTTGAGGTTGGAAGGGACCTGTCACAGGGGGGTGTCATCGTGTTGGACAATGTGCAAAATTACCTCATCCAACGAGATGCTCGGATTGGCCGCACGAACAAGATGAATGTTGGCATCGCTGCCATGTATATCGAACTGGAGGGAATGCCATCCTCTGCATTCAACCTGGAAGATAAGCTTGAACGTTTGAAGAACTCAAAACGATGCGACCTCACTGTGGAACAACTCATCCGCTACATCGACCAACCCCACATCGATGATGTGATGTCCCTACATTGGTTGCTCACGCTTTCCAATTACATTCCATGCCTCGACTATGTCAAGAAGCACGTCCTACTACTCTTTCGGACTCGTAATGCCAAGCTTCCTCTTCCTGTCAAGCCGTCTAAAATACATCCGCTCGCAACCAGTAGCAAGAACGAAACCGTCACGACAGAGCTGAAAGATGCACTGTTTGACTTTTTGGCACAAACAGGGCAGACAAAGGAGGACTTTCAGCAGCGCCTCACTCTTCTATGTGGAGATGGTCTCACGTACGAGAAAATTGGCCAACTGAAGAAATATCTTCAATTTCATGACAGTAACTTTCTCAGCCTCAACGTAGGAGAGGCAACGCTAGCGCCCTGGCATACACAGTGGACAGACATCAGCAGGCTGTATGAAAACTGTTGGGGGGAGACCCTCTCGACAGACCCCTCTTCAATTGCCCACAGTGCAGCGAAGATCGGACGAGCGGCTCCACCTAATCTCAAAAAAGTCGACTTCTATCCATACTCAGACCTCGCCTATCTCGTGCTTGATGTGCGCTTACTGGATTGCTGGCGGTATGTCCCAGTGAACAGCTTGTTTCGTAGTTGTTAGCATCTAATGGTGTCGCGTAGCCTTTACTTCAAGCAGGATGATTTGTTCACATATTTTGCCGATCTCGCGATGACAAACTCCCTTCCTTGCTTTGAAGATCTCGAAGTCATTGCCCAAAAACTTCACCGCGCATACACAAACACTCGGGCAATCCATTTTGCACTTCGAGACGTGGAGAGAGAGTCTGACTGGGCATCAACAGTTCCATTAGGCGCTTCTTGGAACAATGTAGTAAGCAGACAATGTTTAACCCGATGCCAGTTTGATAACAAACTTGTGCAGGCATCTGCTTCTTCGTTGTCGTCACCAGGGGTACAAGCCACTTCAGTCCCACCTCGTAAGGCGTTTAAAGGCGATTATGTTCTTGCTAGATCAATGGCATTCATGCGAGATGCACTAGTGGCCCGTGAAGCTGCATATGCTACGGCTGAAGGAGATCCTGGTCGCTTGTACGAAATGATGAAGGTAGTCAATGTTCACTGACATGCTGCGGTTGCTTACAATCCCATAGATCATGTTGTTCACCTTTGCAAGTTCTTCGCATTCAAAATATGTAACGTACCTGCTCGAAACCATCGTGACACTCGAGTTGGAGTCCAGCCCGGAGTTGCGCCAGGCTACACTTCAGAGTATGCTGGTCAACCTATCAGGGCGCATGGGTTCTTTCTGTGCACTTGATTTTATGCAAGAGTACTTCAACCGCCTCCTTGAGGCCATTGTACAGCGCAAGGGGGTTGAATATGGGGCAGTCTATATCCGTACGGTGATTGCCCGTAATCTTCACCATTTTGGGCGCATTAAGAAGGAGTTTTGTAGCGGAGTAGGCTTACAACCTCGGAGTGGGCATCATAAAGCCCCACACACTCGCCCTGAAGTCCGTCTTCTGCTTGAGGAGTATCACAAAGTCGAGTTGCACTCTCGGCGAGTTGGACGACGAATGGCAGATGACGATGATGGAAAAGGGATTGATAGCTTTGGGAAGGGAGTCGAACATTTGCGGTCAAAGAGGCTTGCCACGTGGATCAAAGAGACGTCAACAACACGCAGTCTTCTCAGACGCTCATCTGTCACACCTCAAGACATCCCAGTTCAGCCGCTCCACACTCCCGACGATGACGACCCAGAGGATAACACCGTGGAAGGCAGCGAGCTTTCAAGTTTGGCGATGCCTGTCATGGGCAACATGATCCTTGAGGATGGACAACTAATCATTGATCTGGACATCGAGCACTTCGACCTTGGTGACACTTCCACGGACGCTACTCAGGCTGATTTAGATGAGGAGGAATGATCTACAGGCCTGTAGTCTAGTAATATGGTGAGTGCCGAATTGGAACTGCCATTCAGACTTCTTCTCGACTCTGATGGCGACTCGTATCAGATACCCCTAGCCATCAATTCATTTTTTTTCTTCCTGTCACCGACGTCACCATATCATGATGAGTAACAAATGCAAAGTACACCGTTTTCAGAACATCTACTCACGAGTTGAACCTCGGACTTGGACTCCTGTGCGCTTCGGCTCTGCCTCTGCTTGGACTTGACGTGTGTTCCCCTTTGCAGCCATCTTCTGCACTGCGTCGTTGGCACGAATTTCCTTCATCTCATTTGCTATTTGCTGAATGGTGGTAAATAGGTCGTTGTGGTTGTGTTCCTTGAGCATAGTATGCTTGAGTAACCCACTCGCAGCTATATTCTCGGGTGTCGTCAACGAGAAGATCACGTCCAGTAAGCCCTTGATCACTGAATCCGGGAGGTAAGCCTCCGGGTGAAGCCATCCTTCAACACGGGAGTCCGCCGCCTCCCATGTCCGATCCCGCCACTCCACTAGCTTTACTGTTCCATGCTCTCTCATCCGTTTCGACAGGCGGTTCCTATGAAGCTTTCCACCACCGGCAGCGAACACCTCAAGTTCCCCCGCACTCTCGTCACCTTCATCGCTGGAGCTGGAGTTCGAGTTGCCTTCAGCTGGGATGGGCTCAGGCTCGCACCCACTACAGTCGCATGTTGCTTTACGTTGTGGTCGTGGCTGGCTGGCACAGACCAAACAACCGCAAGGAGGTTCGTTCAACATATTCCCATACAGCTCATCCAGCTGAACCACTTTGCATGGCGCCAAGATTAACTGTGCAATGGACGGTTGCATTGCATCCAAGTCGGCGGTCGTCGTATTTTTCGTTTCGGGTGACTTTGAGTTCCCAACGACCTTTTCTGCTTTGGTATGTGCCTTCTTCGTCACATATAGAAATGCGCGAGGTGAGACTGACTTCATGAATCGTAGACGACCATAGTCTTGGACAAACTCATCCACATCGGGAGGCTCGCCGAAAACGATGACATCATCAAACGTTGGTGCGTCGATCCCGACGGATAGGATGCTGGTGGCAACAATGACTTGGACGGCAGGATTAGGTTTCTGCCATAAGGCAAGTGTTTCGTCATTGTAGGACTTGTCATTGACTGCATTGAACAAGCGAAGGCGTTTTGTGCGGTCAGGATCATTGGTGAGTAGATTCCACAAGTATGCCTTGACACGAAAGCCAAGTGCGACGGTGCGGCAGAAAATCAATGTGCGGCGACGCTCAGCACTGTTCACAACCCAATCCAGGTCCGGAAACACCATGCTTCCAAGGCCTGTCTTCATGGTCCGGAAAATCAACTGTATATCAGGTCGAGCATTGGATCGACGGATGATCTGGCAGCAGCCTGGCCGAAATCCGAGGAAGGTGCATATGCGATTGGTGGGAGTGCCTGTTTGCAGGGTGGCCGTCACTGCTGCAATTGGTACTGTGCCAGGAAACCGAGCACGCATTCGCCCAATGTCCAGGAAGTCTTTGCGGAAACCTTGGCCCCACGTATTTAGGAGGTGAGCTTCGTCGACTGCCATCATGCAAACCCGGGTACTGAACGTTGGATCTTTTTCATCTAGGAGGCGCTCGAACCCTTTTGACTTCAACTGCTCTGGTGAGACGAGCACCATCGACACTCCTCTGAGCACAGCCTTGAACAAATCGCGACCACTCTGTTGAGCCGCTGTGACGGTATCAGAGTTCAGTGCGATCGCCGTAAGCTTCGCTCGTCTCATCTTTGCTTCCTGACTACTCCTCAGCTGCGACAAACAATATGATTTGTTTGCTGCTCACCATCTCTTCTTCCAAAGCCTTAGTTGGACAAACAATCACCATTGCTGGATCACGCGGGAACGAGACAGAACCCAAGGTATGTGGGTGCGACGCAATGTGTTTTATCACATGCATGAGTCGGATGAACATGTCCGTTTTGCCGCTTCCAGTTGCAATCACCAACAGAACATCATCTCCGTCGAGGAGGTAACCGATCACTTCCAACTGAAAATCATGTGTGTCTGTGGGCATAATGTCGCGCAGGAGGCTGCGACAAATGCGCTGGCCTTCATCTGACGAAAATAACACACGGGATAGCATTATCCAAGGGATTTTAGTATGATACTTTCACATCGAGTACAACGCGTCGCGCTGAACGCGTTGTGTGTCTCTGTTTACACATTCGGAGTTCCTTTGGCTCCATGCCGCCTGACCGGCACCACCTGCTGAGTACGAAAACTAAATGAAATGCTGCACTACGGTAAAGTCTTCGCCATCACATGCAGACTAGATCAATCTCCTTGTCAGTAAATATAAGACTCGGGATGAGTCGGAAGAGCAATATCTATTCAATCGCCTTGTCGGTAAATACAACGAATAAACCGGAGCAAAAAGATCTGATCAATCTCTTTGTCGGTCAAGATGGCGAACTCATCCTAAAACTCCCGTACAGCGCGAGGACCGGTTACTATTCATCGACGCTTTGGCCCGCAACCATTTTGCCAGACAATCAGGTTAACGAGCAAGATTTTCTGGACGCTGTCGAAGAAGCTTCGCGTCTCATCGCTTCGGTCCCTCGCATCGATTTCAGCATTTACTGTTGCAGGCCCGACGCCCCAACGTCGGTCACGGAGCAGCACTGCAAATTCATTCACCGTGTCCTCTTTTGATGCATGCCTCTGGCCGTGGTGGCCGCGAACATGAGCGGTGAGGCGCTACCTCACGAGTGGTGGGACAATCAAGCAGAGCACTTCAAAAGTAACGGAGTCACCTTCGCAGCTCACTGCATCTTTACATCTACCTTCGGTCCAGAAGGCCACCGAGGCGAGAACGTCCATGAATGTAGAGTGGACATACTTAAGTTGGTGTCCGAGGTTCTGGAGGCGAAATATTCTGACGATGGGGTGGAGGCCAAGGAAGATGAACAAAATGTCCCCTCTTCAGATTCTCAACCTCAGTCCGTAACCCTGGAGGAGGCATGTCGTGCAGTCATCCAAATTCTTACGAAGCGCGTCGGACTATCAAAAGCGTTGGCAAAAGAAGTGGTTCCGAGGATAGCTGCCCTTAACTTGGAGCGCTACGTGGCGAGCCCCTTCGCGGTAGTTCCGCAGTATTAGATTGACGCTTCCTAGGACGACATTTCCGTGTATGATTCCGAATCTTTACTTGACGTGAGTCCTCCACGCCTCCTGATTTGGACGTGCGCTTAACGTGCCCACCTCCAGTTGCCGGCAATCCCTCCCAGGGCCTCTCGTCGTACAGCCACGGGGGCAATAGAGTTCCTCAATGACACTGCTCGACGTGAAGAGCACCACCGAGTAAACTATTCTTGGTGTGTCCACACCCGAAGATCAAACAGGCGCTCCGGGAGTATGCGTTCGAAACTCTCCTTCGCTTCCCTACTTCCCCATGTCGCGAAATTTGACAGATTGAAGGAGCCTTCGCCAAAGATGTCGTCATACTCATCGTGCGTCCGCTCTGATTCGCCCGCGCCATTCATATGGATGGAAACGCCCTGTATGAAGTGATCGGTGAGCAGCTCGTCGAGCGGGCGAAGTGTTGGATCTTGGATATGATCCAGTTGCAGATACAGGCCGTCGATATCTGCATTACCGTTGGTAAATGCAGTGACCCGATAATTGTTCTGTGAAGAGAATTTCGCCCTGAGGAATAGAGTATATCCTAGAATGAAACTCACACTCGGATCCACCCCAAATTCATAATTGACCCATGCATCGTGTAAATCACTTCGCATAGTAATCACGTTCTGCACTGAGTCAATCTTTGTCTGGCCACCCATCTGAGCTTCGTCTGCCATGTCGGTGATCTTGCTTGGGTAACCTTTGCATATCCACTGATAGCGGTAGTATTAGCACTCATTAGAAATGTAGAGACAAACTCACTTCAGCGTCCTGTTCCGGCGGAAAGATGTGCGCAACTTTAAGACGACTATATGTCTCTGTTTGCAAGCCTGTGAAGAGGCATCTGCCGTCTCTAGCACGTCCACGATTGCGATAGTGAGGTTCCTGTAAGGGAAATAGTGAGCGGAATCTCGATTGAAGATGATTTGAGCATTCGCTCACACTCCCAGGGATACTGGAATGCGTCGGGTTGTGGGGACGTGGGACAGGGGGCACCAGACCCACACGGACGGGTTCACCCGCTGGTCGTTAAGTAAGAGGCTTGATGTGACGAAGACTCAATCGGCTACTCACCACTGGAGAACAATATATAATATCCTGGTTGCACAACGTGTGCTCCTGGCGGACATGGCACACCGCGTCGCTGGTTCGTAGGGTCAAGTTGGAAAATTGTCCAAGTCGCGGTAGTAGCAACGACGAATGTGCCCAAGTATCTGTAGAACTCGTCCCACTGGAGAGTACCATACTGCCAGAACCCTTGCACATCATGCTGTCAACACGAAAGAGCCAACGAAAAAAAAAATGAAATGGATGCACCAGCAATAACAACACCTTTATGATCAAATACTTCCACATTGCGTGCCTGTAGCCGAGGTGGTTCCAGGTCCATCTTCTTTTTAATGCGTTCTGGTAGCACTAGTAGGACGTTTCTCTCGTCAAAAAAAAACAGGGGCTCCCCCTTTACGCCTCTCTCTCGGGGTCATAATAATTCAGATGGCTGATATCGTACATGGCCAACAATAAATTACGTAACAGTTGTTCGTAATCATCAAGATTCAACGCTAAACTTCAACCACGTCGTCCCAGTCGTCTTGTCAATGGGTGCCCACTCTTGTGGGCCCTCGCACAGGACTGTTGTCCTCCTCTCGCGTTGTCGTCGTCGATGGCTGCCCCTCCACCGCCAACAGGAGGACTGGTCTGTTTAATCTCTACGTTGCGCTGTCGCGTAGTGCCGGAAGAGATACAATACAACTTCTTCGAAGTTTCGAAGACAGGTTCTTCAAGGTGCCCCAGGTAGCAAAACTCACTGCAGAGGATGAAAGATTGGATGCGATGGGTAGACAAACGAAAGGGTGGTGGGAAACGATGAAAAGTTTTGAACAGTAGTATGAAACAATCAATTTTTTGGGTGTACTATCAAGTGAGAATGAGAAACGTCTGAATGTGATACGTTAAGCCACCTTGGGCCCACAAGAAGGGAACCCATCGAGGATGAGAAGCCGAGAGGAATATGACAAAAGTCCCATGCGAGGGGCCGACAAGAGTTGGCACCCATCGACAGTGACAGACAACTGGGACGAGGTGAGGGGCAGCCATCGACGACGACCACGCGAGAGGAAGACAAAAGTCCTGTGCGAGGGGCCGACAACAGTTGACACCCATCGATAGCGACAGACAACTGGGAAGACGTGAGGGGCAGCCATCGACGACGACAACGCGAGAGAAGGACAAAAGTCTTGTGCGAGGGGCCCACAAGAGTGGGCACCCATCGACAAAAGTCCCATGCGAGGGGCCGACAAGAGTAGGCACCCATCGACAGGACGACGTGAGGGGCGGCCATCGACGACGACAACGCGAGAGGAGGACAAAAGTCCTGTGCGAGGGGCCCACAAGAGTGGGCACCCATCGACAAAAGTCCCATGCGAGGGGCCAACAAGAGTTGGCACCCATCGACAGTGACAGACAGTGAGTGTCTGCCCTTGTGCACGGTAATCCGTACAAGTTCGTTGGGGCCCGCCAACCTGAATCGCTTGTTAGCCAGAAGCCGTTATCGTTGACCCGAATAACAGCAGAGAGTGTTGCCAAATCAGCCTAGCGACTATGTCCTCGCTCAATGGTTTTTGCTCCTCGCTGCTAGGGGTTGGAGGTGCTTCCTTTACGAACAACTTTCTTTTCGTCCATTTACTTTCCATTCTACATGTTGAAGGATCTTGCGATCTCCAAGATATAGACCGGAGTCAATGAGTTCCTCACGAATACGAGCGCTACATTCATCTGTAGATGCGACGTTGACGTCTGACATGATGGATAAGAAGTGAAAGAAAGAAACAGGGGCACATTTTCGTCCCCCGCCAAACTATCAAGCAAGGTTTCTGCCACCTGGCGGCACTTCCCGAGTTGGGAAAGCTTAAGGCAATGTGGAATAGTTCTGAGTGTCTTGTTGTCTTTGGGCTTCACTTAGGAAGATGCGGCTCAAAGTGGGGATGTGATCAGCATGACGATGTAGACATACATTGTATTAATGCGATCAATGTGTAGCGTGGAATACGAGGGGAGTGTGTGGGCGACTGGCGCGTAGCGCTGTCCGGCCCGGGGTGCAACTGACCTGTAGGGTTGAGGTGAGCTGCGATCCCCAAGTTATTAGGAGTCCGGCGACGACGCAGCCAGCGAAGCGTAGACCCATACAGTTAGGAGGAGTTGGCGACTTACTGGCGGTGTTCGTCAGTGCCGTCTGGCGGTCTGGAACGGCAGCGCGGGAAGTTTTCGTGTATGACTGGCGTGGCTCGCATAAAAGGCACAAGTACACGTCTCAGTTGTGTTGTCGGCTCGGGCATGATGACGTTCTTGATGCCTTCCGCATTGAGACGGTTAATGAGCGTGGGGATTCGGGGCCCTGCGGTAGGTTGTCAGTATCCAGAGGCGAAGTCTCTCTTTGGCCAGGCAAGAAAGTCGCGATGGGGACTCGGAAGGGTTTAGAGTTAAATCATCACGGTAAGTTATTTTTCGCCGCTTCAAGGGCCTCTTCTCCTTGTCGTTCAAATTCTCGGTTGATGCACAACCGCTCTCTCCTCTCTCGCTCAGTTTGATTGGTTTCAGCACGTGGAATCGGTTGCTGTGCGGTAGTTTCCTGGAGCGTGAGGTGTGGGGCATTGAAATTTTAGATGAAGGGCCGGTGTGAGTGCGGGGGGAGGGGAATTTCGGGAAGAAAGAGACGTAGGGGATATATGCCGCGCGAGGGCCATCCACGGGATTGTCTGC
>MU124051.1:0-25185 GCA_014904935.1 Melanogaster broomeanus
GATTTGTGACCTGTTAGGCCAATAGCTACCCAGGAAACTATAGGCCTAAGAGGTCCCATTTTGGTGGTGACTGAAGTGCGAAATGCTGTAGAGGACACAGCTGGGCATTCCTGCATTGATATGGCACACTCTCATGATGCATCAAGAGGCAAGCATCACCATGCAAACATACTGATTTACAGTGCCTGATGCCTCTGGCATATGTAGGAAGGACTGGTCACTGAGTGCTGAGCATGTCAGGCCTTTGCCTGCTGTCACCACTCCAGTGTCCCACTCACCCATCACAATGGGCTGCATGGATAGGCCCTAGCCTTTTCGACCAAATTGTGCCTGAGGGGAGTACGATCGTTGTTGACTGCAGTGCTGACCTTGCAGGTTTGTCGACCATCCAGGGCAGATACAGGTAAGCTCATTGACGAGAAAGTCCAACTCTTGCTCAACATAGAAGATGCATTCATGACAGATGACCCATTTGCCATCGGTCGATGATGAGCTAGATGGGGAGAGCATGCAGGAGGAAGAACAGAGTCTTTTTATGCAGCTTATGCAGCCCATTCGGCCGATTAAGATTCTCGTTACTATAGCCATAGACCATGCATATGAGGGATGATTTGATTAGGCCTCATTCGTGGTTCCACGGGGTAATTTTTTGTGTGGATGTCGGCGCTGCAGGTGTCTTTGCCTTTAAAGGCACTGTGAGAGAGATGAAAGTGGATTTCAATCAGCGCTCCTTGTAGCTTTTGTCGATAAGATGATGGAGGAATGAGACAATTGTCGATGTCATAAGCAGCAAGGGGGGTAGCGCGGTAGTTGTCTTTCATATCATTCAATGTGTCGCGTGCACCATCAGAATCTGCAGGCCAGTTAACGAGATCGACTGTTGCTGTCAAGTGAGTTAGTTGGCGATGGTAATACTTGAAGTCATGATTCAATGCAAAGTGTATCACCTTCAAGAACATCGGGATCTGGTTTGTCAGGCATTCTCTGTCACAAGTTTGAGTTCATGTGTAGATGCAGACAAGTGTGCATACCTCAAAAAATATGTGGTGAAAATTTAACTGCGCGAATTGGCCTTCACTGCTACATGTGAAGCCGAGGTGCTGTTGGAACTCAGGAGTGGCTGTTTGTTGCTGTAAGGCTCATGTGTTGTCTACCGATGTGAAAAAATCATCGTGAAATATCCCCGTTACTGGAGCACTGAGGTGCGAGGTTATTTCAGTTGCACTGTGCCAACCCGCATCACTTGTCAGCCAGAAATTGTTGTTGTTGACATGGATGACAGCAGAAAGCATCGCCAGCTCATTCTGTGCACAGGTCACCTGATGAGGGAGAGGGAGTGTCGTTTATGAATAAGCTATTTCTCCACCCATTCGGTTTCCATTCAACATGTTGTAACAGCTCGTGATCTGCGAGATAGAGCCCTGATTGAAGAAGGTCTTCGCGAATGAGTCTCCCGTGTTCATCCATTGTGAATAGCGTGGTAAGGAAGAGAACTGGAGAGCAGAGTGAAGCAGGGCTATTTTGGGTATAAAGCACGATCACTTATTTCGAAATTGTGGAGCATCATATTTCAGAGGGAATGAAGGGTTCATCCTTCATTGGTGATTACTGTGGTTTCGCTTTGTCAGATTAATCTTGGAATTTGATGTCGAGTCGAAATAGGAGAACCAATTTTTGTGCAGTACCATCATGGTGGACGACAACAGAATTGAAGCATTAAACAATCTCACGGTGACAGAAATCGTCCATAGAAGAGATGGCCACATTCTTAACCAGAACAGATAACCACTTCAAGCACATCAAAACTTTAGGTCTTCCCAGCATTGACTGAGCTGGCACCCAATATTCCATGGTGCTTTGCACGGTCAGCGACAATGCTGACACATGCTTTGCTGACCTATCTAAACCAAATGTTTTATTGGATGGAATTGATCTTGCCTTCATACCTGGGCAAGGGTGGCGCAATCTGCTTCAGATGATTATTCAATCAGCTTCACCTCATAGGCTGTCACAATTGATTCTTGTGTGACTACAACATGCTTTCTCTATATCCTCTTCCTCTGCATGCATCATTGCTTGACAAGTTCATTTTTGAAATTCGGTCACTATAGATTTCTTCTCCCTATATTGGTCAATCTATGTTGACTTTGTGTGGAAATTTGGTTAATGTAGAACAATGATAAGGCATAACCTGGTAAAAACAGCCGAAATAACCAATTCTCATATTGGGAAAGTTCAGCCTCCAGAGCGTCCTGATAGCAGTAAAGGCCGGGAGAATGTGTGGCAATCTGTGATGCTTTATATGCTGACAGGAAGCACTGGTCATTGCGCACTGAGCAGCTAATGGGCTTGCCCACTGTCACTGTCTCAATGTCCAGTACATCTATTGATGCCAGAATTCGGATAGGCCTTAGCAATATCATAGAGCTTATGGAATGCAAGCAGATGAGGTGAGAGGAAGCAATGGGACAGGAAGGGCCAATGGGAAGAGGGTTGTCTCTATAAACCCATGGCAGCGTCATGCAGGATGTCAACGACTTGTTTAATTAGCAATTGGCAATTGCACCCCCTGGCATGTCTTTGGGTGGTTCAAAGATGTCAATCAACAACAATCAGTCTCCTTGTGGCAGAAATGTTCATGCATGTGCCTGTGCTTCCCACTTCCTGGCCGACTCATGGTAATCGCATGTATATACCCTCTCAAACCTTCAGGATGGTGCATCCACAGCAGGAGCCAAAAGCTTCGCCAGCTACATAAAAGCTGCAGCACTCTAGCCACTGAGTATTCAACTTGACTCTCAATTCGTCCACACACTTCCCTGCAAATTGAGTAAGTCACCATATCTGGGCTCCTCGTTCTTGCTAATCCGATCTCAGAACTATTTACTTGCATTTGCACATCACTCAAATCCAAATTGCTGCTACTGCATAAGTTACTTTCCCATCATTTACCTTGCTGCAGGGATTCACCCAGGGCACAGCTCACAAACCCACCATCACCACCAAGTTTGCTGTCAAGATGTACTCAACCACTCCCAATCACAACACCATCAAGGCCTCACCTTCACTGGTGAAAGCCTTTCAGCATTGGACTATCTGAGTATGCTGGCCTTCCTGCGTTGCTTCAAGCAAGATTCCAGCACCATGGCTGGATGCTTTGTTAACGACAGTAACACATGGCATGGTGTGCCAGACCCCTTCCTGACCACCAAGGAGATGCACGCCTTGCGTCTTGTCCCTGGTCATGACTGGGCATCCATTGCCTCTGAATTCATCCGCTTCAACATCACCAATACCCCCAGCACCACTCCTCTGCTTGTCAATGCTGATCATGCAAGTTCCCATGATTACATGAACTACTTCCTCAGACTGAAAACTACCTCAACAACCCATTGGCAATCACCAAGATCAGCTTAGTCTGCCACACATTCTTTGTGTTCTTCTTGGGCCATGGCTGTGAGCCCAATGCCGAGAAGGCAGAGAGAGAGCTTGAAGTGGTTGCCCCCAATACTCATCTCAGGTACAATGGCTGGCAGGTTTGAGAGGGTATATACATGCGATTACCATGAGTCGGCCAGGAAGTGGGAAGCACAGGCACATGCATGAACATTTCTGCCACAAGGAGACTGATTGTTGTTGATTGACATCTTTGAACTACCCAAAGACATGCCAGGGGGTGCAATTGCCAATTGCTAATTAAACAAGTCGTTGACATCCTGCATGACGCTGCCATGGGTTTATAGAGACAACCCTCTTCCCATTGGCCCTTCCTGTCCCATTGCTTCCTCTCACCTCATCTGCTTGCATTCCATAAGCTCCTCAACTTCCCAACCCACAGAACAAAGGCCATCTCTCTGGAGAATGTTGGAGTGGCCATACCATCAACTTCCACTCAGCTACATCTGGGCCACCCTCACTGGTGACCAGATACTCATGCAAGCCCCTATTGCGACCAACATCCCTGGCTTGAATATCCATGACTTCTACCAGCAGACTTTGCCATCAGAAGACACCTTTGATGAGGAAGTTGAAACGTTCCAGGAGGTCTGGAACACTCTTCAGGAGAAGCTCACCTGCAGCCTCATATGCAAGGCCTTGGTCGGGGAGGATCCCACCATGTACTGCAAGATGACTGACAGGATTTTGACCGATGAAGGACACAAGGCATTCATCACTGAGCAGGATGAAGGTATCATCACAGCCTCCAACAATGAATCAATCATGGGAAAGTACTGCTGCCCTTTGCTCAGGGACTACACAGCCTGTTGCCCTGACACATCCTGTGGTGTGGCTCTCCTGACTCCTCCAGCCTAATGTCCCACATCTACCAGACAATGTGTGCTCATGCACTGCTGCAACATTCAATGCACCACAGTTTTTGGTGTGGGTATACTGCTCACACCTGGGGTTCACTGCCTATTTGCCACACCAGCCACGTCAGCTGGACACTCCTGCCACTCATGGCATTATACCCTGGAAATTGAACTTGCCACAATCATAAAAGGGAAGTTCAATCTCATTCAGCATGCACACTGTCAAGTCCGGGTCTTCTCTGGCTAAGTCTGGGTATAACTCCAGTCGGGGTAGCATAGGGAGAACAGAAGTAAGAGAAGACTGTTTGAGTTCAACTACTCAGGAGGAGAGTTGACTCCTTGCATAGGTTTTAGTCTAAGGCAGATAAGGTGAAATGACTAATTTGATTTCAGACTAAGGACTACCGGGCAAAGTATCTACAGATTAAATATTAGAATGGTACATAGCAAAGTGCCATCCGGTAATCTGGAGACCGGGAGATTAGTAAGATATCAGTAAGCAAGAATGGAGGCACAGTAAGCTGACAAAGGCAGGACTGGGACAAGAGCACATACAAAAGGCCAGATATGAAATAGAGTTGGAGGCATAATGGAGCGATGTGGCAGACACTGCCATGCTCACTAATCAAGACTATACCCGAATGAGCTCTGGATTGAGTCCAGGGCTGGGAATGTGCAAGTGTGGCCGGAGATGAGTAGGTGTGGCTGGAGATGTGCAAGTGTAGCCGGACTTGGGGATAGGGGTCCAGACATGGATTACAGTCAATGTTACACCAATTTGATTAACACACCTCAGTAATAGTCATTATAACCTTAATAAGTTGTCAAAACTCTGAATAAATCAGGAAAAATTAGGAGAAATAGAGGTAAATAGGGGGTGAATTCTCTAATTAGGTTGTGGCTGTGTAGATCAGTTGCAACTGGTTGCAACTGGTTTTTTTCTATCAAATATGGCAACTTTTTTTCAGTTTTTTTGTCAAATCCAAGGCAACTGAAACTGAAATATCTGTTTAAATCAGTTGTGGTTCAGTCCAGTTTCAGTTTTTTAAAAGTTTGGCAACTGAACTTTTCATCACTACATGAGCCAACCTTCTGCAAGTCCTGCATTTATGCCAAGGCTACCTGAAAGCCTATCGCCAAGTCTGGGAGGGGGAGCATGCCAAGGAGTTCAGAGGGCTTGTGTTCTCTGACCTTTGGGGACCTGCTCCAGTTACACCACTTCAAGGCCATTGTTACTACATCACATTCAGACAACAAAATGCAACTCACCTATATGCACCTCCTATGTCCAAAGAGTGATACCTTCAGTGCCTATAAGGATTTTGAGGCCTGGTGCAATCAGCAGCTAGTGGCAAAGATTAAAGTTCTCCATTCAGATCATGGTGGTGAATACAAGGACAAAGAATTTACCTTGTACCTGATGAAATTGGGAACCATGCAGCAATTCACTGCACACCACACCCCTCAGCATAATGGCATTGCAGAGTGGCTAAACCAAATGATCTTGGAGAAGGTCTGAGTGATGTTGCACAAGAGTGGCCTTCCAAAGTTTTTATGGGGAGAGGCAGCATGACATGCTATGTGGCTGAAGAATCGCACACTGACAAAGGCACTGGATGGCATAATCCCTTATGAGGCAGCAACAGGCAAGAGACCTAGTCTGCGAAATATTCACTTGTGGGGTTCTCACCCACAAGGAGTGTGGACATAAGCTCAGGCTGCTTGGATGGTGAGTTGATGAGGGCTGTTGGATGGGAATTGATGACCAGACTGAAAATGCATGTCGCCACTCACGTTTACTTTCCAGCCACCAAACGAATCTCAATGGAGCATAACTATTATTTCCCTAAGTCTAATCCTGTGCCAACTCATTTCAAGGGGGAGGAAAGTGGATTACCCAGCGAAATGGTTCTGATGCAGCCTAGCATTCCAGATGCTGTGACAACCACATCAGAGCCCATTCACACAGAGCCAACACCACCCCCCTGCCTCATGTCGAGCCTGAAGCACCTGTGAAATGCATCCAAAAACCCAGTCAACACATACAGGATATTATCAGTGGCACAGGGTCAAGTTCTCACCATCCAAGCAATCCTGCTATCCCTTGAGGAGTCCAAATGCCCACAGTTGCTGAGGAGCCTTCTGTGTTTGAGGGGGTGGGATCAGCTGAGCAGATTCTCACTATGATGGATGAAGAGAAACTCACAATTGATCAGCGATCACATCGCATCGCTGAAGCCCTTGAACCAGCCTCACTAGTGGAGGCAAAACATCATCCTGATTGGCCACAATGGGAGCAAGGTATCCATGATGAGTTAGTGACACTGCAAAGTGCGGGAACCTGGGAACTTGTTGACTTACTGGACGGAGCAAACCTTGTAGGCTTCAAAATGGGTTTTTCAAATGAAGAAGGATGCCACTGGCAATATTGTCCACCACAAAACCTCCCTGAAAGGTCTGTCATCTTCTTAAGATGCTCTATGGCTTGATGCAGAGTGGACATTGTTGGTACCAGAAACTCGTTGAGATCTTGGTTGATCATCTTGGATTCAAGCAGTGCAAAGTCGACCAGGCTGTTTTCTTGAAATGTAGCAGAGAGGACTTGGACATCATAGTCATGCATGTTGATGATTGCATGATTGCTGCCATGACAAAAGGTCTGATTACTAAGCTAAAGCCACAGCTTTGTGAACACATCGAAATCACTGACTTGGGTGAACTCCACTGGCTACTTGGAATCAAAGTCACCTGTGATCATGACTCACGCATGATTTCACTCTCACAAAAGTCCTACATTGAGTCCATCATCCAGTGCTTTAACTTCCATGAACTCAAGCCCATCTCTTCACCAATGGAACCCCATGTCAAGCTTGCCACAGCCCAGTCCCCTTCTACCTCAGCTGAGTATGCAGCAATGCATCACATGCTGTATCATGAAGCAGTTGGTTCACTCATGTATGCAGCACTTAGAACATGCCCTGACATCTCCTATGCTGTAACCACCATCTCTCACTTCAGCAGCAACCCTGGAATGCCTCATTGGGAGGCCATTCAATGAATCTATTGATATCTACTTGGGATGAAGCCATGTCCGGGACCCCTATTCCCAAGTCTGGCCACACTCATGCATCTCTGGTCTTACTTGTGCAATCCTGACCCCAAACTCACTTCCAGTCCTGTTTAGGTATAGTTTTGATTAGTGAGCATGGCATTGTCTGCCACATCGCTCCATTCTGTCCCCGATTCATATTTCATATCTGGCTTCTGTATGCACTCCTCATCCGAGATAATCTTAAACTGTAGATAATCTATCTGGAAGTCTCTAGTCTAAAATCAACTTAGTCACTTCTTCTTATCTGCCTTAGACTAGAACTACGCAAGGAGTCAACTCTCCATCTGAGTAGTTGAACTCAAGTAGTCTATTCTTACTCTATCTATGCTACCCCAACTGGAGTTACTGTATACCCAGAGTTAGCCAGAGAAGACCCAGACTTGACAGTGGCTGACATACGGAGGAGTTGAGAACAGTGTTGCTGCAGCTTCAAGTCACCATTTTTTATCTCATCCATTTCATCATGGATCTTTATGCAGGTAGAGAAGACATATGGTCTCTAGAACACAGATATCAGCCAAAAAAAGAATTATGTTAATTGAACCAGCCAATACTGAGTTATTTCAGTTAAGTCATTATTCAATTTGTAACAACCCAATGCTCAGTTGGGCTGATAATAGCCTTATATCTCATTACTGGCCAGATGGATTTGTGTGATACTTTTTTCCTCTGATAGCCATGGATATGGGCTACATTTCATTCACTGGGAGCATTATGATCCATAAAGAAATGGCAGAGTTGCAAGCTGTACAGCAAACCATCAAGCCACCAAGTCAAGCCATGGCAACACTAGTTGAGAACATCTTAATGGGTCATGCAGATGCTGATGGAAGCATGGGCCTCCCCACTACCCTCTTCTCCAATAATCAATCCACAATCACACTCATGAAAGACCACCAGTACCATGCCTGCATGAAGCACATCGACATCCATTTTCACTTCATCCGCTGGATTATTGACAATGGCAAATTATGGCTTGTTTTCTGTCACACTGCCGACATGATCGCTGACACGTTCACAAAGGCTCTCCCTTCCCAAAAGTCAAGCACTTCACAATTGAGCTTGGGCTCCACATGGCTTAAGGGGGAGTGTTGGAATAACAAGCACATGGGAGCACCAAAGGTCCCAGCATGATGGTCTAACCTGTCAGACCTGCCAAAACACTCTCAATTCAACCTGAGGAGGCTCAAACACCTACTACCTGTTACTTGTGGTGATTCCACACTCTGTGCATGTTCTACCTTTCTTTCGCTTGTATTGCACTAACCTGTGCTCCTATCGCTTCCTAACCATTCCCAATGGATTCCTCGCCCTTGTTACCTCTACTACCAAGTTTCTCCATCTCCATACCCCCATTCCATGCTTCTGTTCAACCAGAGCATTGACTTACAGCCAAGTGGCTGATTGTTTACCTTTGTTTACCTAGATGCGAAGTTAGCTGCTAGAGCCCACTGTTACTACTCCTTAGTTACTCACAGTGGACTCTAGGTCTGTACAACTCTTATCTCTCTTGAATATCCTTAGTTACTCACAGTGGACTCTAGTCCTGATCTCTCAGAGTTGACCCATCAAGTGCATAGGCTGCACTTTCAAGCTCCTGGCTTGTAACACTACCATTGTCCCCTTGTATTTTCTTATTCTTTCTTACTGTCCTTGTGCCACTCATCTCAGATTACATATTACAATAGATGGATCTTGTATATAGTATACAGCTCATAGATACTTGATCATGTCAAGTCCAGATCTTCTCCGGGAAACTCTGGGTATAACTCCAGCCAGGGTAACATAGAGAGTACAGGAGTATTCCAGACTGAAGACTACTGGACAAGTAATTACAGGAAAACTCCTTGACCTCTTACTATGTGGCACCCCATCGGGACCCCGAAAATTTGAAGCACAAAGAGTAGATACTGTACTAGACGTACTTCCAAACTGTCCTCTTGAAATATCTGCTATCCTGCTATATTCATATCTAGTCACTCGCAGGGAGGCACGACGCCGAGAACATAATATGGTACTCGGCACCGGAAAAGCCACTGCACCTGGAGTGGGCAACAACCCGTCACGTTTCCCAACTCCCACAGGCAACATAAAAAAGACTACCAGATGTTCTTCAATAGACTCCCCAAAAACCAAAGATGAAATTGCAGCACTCTCTCAGTTCAAAGTGAAAAATGCAGCAAGCGGGCAGCATATCTTAACAAATCCCTACTTAGCCTGGCGGGCGAATCCTTCTCAATGGAACACATAGTAACCATGTTGTTTCACATTTCACAAATAAGCAAGATTCCTTTAGCTGCGGTCGAAGCAATACGAGCAGTAGCATTCCTGCTCGAGGAAGAAGCAACCTTCAAAATAGCACTAGCAGTCACGTCATACATCTCAGAACAGGCCTCCAAAGAAATTGCATCACAAGTCATCACCGCCATATCCCCACATATCGCCAATCTCTTCCAAACAGCAGAAATGATGGCGGAAAATATAGAAGGAACCAAACAGATACAACAAGCAATCTCAGATGCTCAGGAACTCGAAAAGACGCCCACGATGTCCTTTCACATCGATCGAGTTGAAGACGCTGCAGATGCCGTTCTCTCCAGCCTCGAAGACATCAAAAACATCATCACGCTGTTATCCCCCTCCCTAGATGCCACACAAACCTGTATAAACAACCTCACGCTCAACACTGCCAACACCGCATGTACCCCTCATGGACAGCCAGGACCTGCACAGCCCATGACCTACAGCGAAGCAGTTGGATCACCTACCAAGGTGGCGCACAACTCCCCAGCAACTACGGCCATCGCTAGAGCAGCCACAAGAGAAAAACAAATCCTCATCGACTCCGACCCAGATCAGCCCTTCTACCTAGTGTTTAAAAGTCCAGTTCGGTTTGGTCTTTGTGCTATTTTTGGCAAGACTGGACCAGGACTGGTCTTTGAAAATCCTCAAATCTAAGAAGACCAGACCGAACCATCACGAACCAGTCTTTGTGGCAGGGTGACAAAACTGAACCAGTTCGGACTGGTCTGAACTGATCTTTGATGCTTTGTTGCATAATTATTCTCGTTTTCTAATATTTTCTTAATCATAGTGTTACTAATCATGCCTCACATGTACACCACCACACACCATCAATGATAACAAACAGTAAAATGGATAATGGCAACAATGAGCTCAAACATGATGGCAATACCTCACCAATGGCCCCAACATTGCATGTAGCCTAGTAAGTACAAAAAAAATCATATGTTATTAACTATATACCAATCTCACTCAATTTGGCAGCCACTGACTGAGCCATGGGCCATTGATAAAGGGGTATATTTATTAATTATGTATATTATAGATACTACATAGCAACAAAAACTTGACAATTCTTGCAAGGAACCAGTCTGGACCAGTCTTTAGTCAGTCTTGTGCTAATGAAAAATGTGGGGGACCAAGACCGAACCAAAAAAGACCGGTCCCAATTGCAGCCAGTTTGTGGCCAAATTTGGTCCTGGTCCAGTTCAGTCCTTGGTCTTTTTTTGGTCCTAGGACTGGACTTTCAAACACTACTTCTACCTTCCTGAACAAACAACTGACTCCATTGTAGAAAGAATCAAAATCACTCTGGAAGAAGTCAAGGAAGAAGATTCCCCCCCACTGATCATCAAAGCAATCCTCAAGCTCAAAAATGGAGGCCTCATCATAGAATTCGACTCACACCTATCAGTACAATGGCTAAGAAAAAAAGACACCCACAAAAACTTCCTACTACACCTGGGATCTACAGCTAGGATCAGAGATCGAACCTTTCCAATTCTAATACCCTTCCTTCCAGTGTCCTCACCGATACAAGACTCCAACTGGCTGAGAGCCATAGAAATGGAAAACGGCCATGGATGGGAAGGATGCATATGAACAAATCCGCGTCATGCCTGACCACGTCCCCTGCACGCTGTTTGCTACTCCCGATGGGACTATGATCAGTCACATTATGCAAATTGGTGACTGTAATACTGGGGCGACGTACGGTCACGTACCAGGCTCTCATGAACCATATTTTTGGTTTGTGCATTGGCGTATTCATGGATGTATACCTGGATGACATTGTGGTGTACTCTGATTCAATCGAAGACCACGTCTGTCATGTTAAGCTCGCCATCGACACTTTGTGACTGCATAAGATTTTTCTGAGTGCACATAAACTTCAGTTCTTTATGCCTGAACTCACCATCCTCGGTCATGTCATTGATGATCAGGGTATCAAGATCGACCCACATAAAGTCGATCGGATCGTAAACTGGAAGACACCTATGAACAAGGATCTGTTAGTGTCCTTCATTGGCACTGTGGGACCCATTGGCTGGTGATGTGCCTGCTAACCTGTGCATGGATGCATGCTTCTCAGGCAGTAGCGGGGTGTTGTCGCAGGGACAAGACCTGAAGACCGCCAGCATTGTTGCTTTTTGGTTGGGCAAGTTTAATGCCGCACAACAGAATTACCCTGTCCATGAGCAGGAATTGTTAGCTATTGTTGAGTCGTTGAAACGGTTCCACCACTTACTGATCGGGATCCCCTTCCAGATATTCACCGATCACCGGGGCCTCGAATGGCTGACGACACAGAAGCGATTGATGCCGCGTCAGGCTCGCTGGTTGGAGGCAATCAGCAAGTTTCAATTTGAGATAGTATATTTACCTGGTTCTGAGAATGCTCTCACTGATGCTCTGTCGCACATCTATAGCAATGAGCCAGCTGGCACTGTTCGTGCTGTGAGTGAGTATGTGTCTGCTGAGGATGAAAATGCCCCTTCAGCATTGTTGTTGGGCCTCGTGACAGCGCCGATGTACACGGGATCGCCCTTGTTCCTGGGTGGTTCTGCACCTGTGAGCTATATCTCGTCAGTGGATGGTGCTCCTGTGAATCACGTACTGCCTGCATCACTGGAACATTGCGCCCGCCTTGCCTTCCTGCATGCAAAGAGAGTAGTTTTGAGGCTTGGAGGTCCGAAACCACTGGGGGGTTGAGGGAACAGCTAAAATTCAGGAACTGCCAGACAATGAGTGTTACAAGCCAGGAGCTTGAAAGTGCAGCCTAGGCACTTGATGGGTCAACTCTGAGAGATCAGGACTAGAGTCCACTGTGAGTAACTAAGGATATTCAAGAGAGATAAGAGTTGTACAGACCTAGAGTCCACTGTGAGTAACTAAGGAGTAGTAACAGTGGGCTCTAGCAGCTAACTTCGCATCTAGGTAAACAAAGGTAAACAATCAGCCACTTGGCTGTAAGTCAATGCTCTGGTTGAACAGAAGCATGGAATGGGGGTATGGAGATGGAGAAACTTGGTAGTAGAGGTAACAAGGGGCGAGGAATCCATTGGGAATGGTTAGGAAGCGATAGGAGCACAGGTTAGTGCGATACAAGCGAAAGAAAGGTAGAACATGCACAGAGTGTGGAATCACCACAAGTAACACATGCTTATTCTGGAGGGCGTAACAATTGCTGTCACCACAAGAAGAAGTTCCGCAATGCGAAGGTGGTTTATCACAGACCTAGCTTTGCCGACAGCGTTATTGCTTGCCAGGCAGCATGGAATGTCAAGTCCCGTAAGCATGGGTGTCAGAATCACTCTCGCTCATCATGACTGGCTCACCGTCATGGAGAGGACTTGCAGGTTGACATAGACAGGGATGACTTCGAGCGTCGCTGTGACTGGTGTCAAGAAGAGAAGCGCGAACATGATCAGCATGTTCACGAAGAGAAACATGAGTGCAACTGGCATGTTTGCGACGACCGCTGCCATGTGCACTTCACTCCGGACCTTCCTGCTAGTCCACGTTATCCCAACATGGTTCTCGACAACCGTGTTGCTCCATCTGCCAACCCCTATCGTGTCGCTCTTGAAGCTCAGCAGGCAGCTCAGCATCAGGATGCCGCCGCTTGGAATGGAAGTCAGTTTGATGATCTCATGTCCATCATTGACGACCATGCTCTTGACCAAGGCATGGCCGCCGCTCATGGCAGCTCCATAGTTGATGCACCAGACACTGTCACCGTGACTCCCATTGCCGACAAAGTCGCCCCAATTGGTTCCAAGTTGAACCCTGTCGCCGTCGCTGACTCGCCCATCACTGTCGCTGACTCGCCCAAAGAGTCTCAGCTGCCCGTTGCAGTCACTGCTGCTGACTCGGACATCGAAGCCAGGATTTTAGGCTTGATCACCGATGCTGCACAGATCAAACTGGATGCCCCTAGATCTGATGAGACCTCCCGTGGGATGCAGCAGTGCTGCATTGCCAAAGCCAGCTACAGGAGTTGTTCAAGTATGATTCTCGTGCTTGTGCTACTTCTTGTGAACATTGTGCTCACCACGTGTCTTCTTGCAATCTTTGCAGATATGGTCAACAAGACCTAGAGATATGACCTAGAACTTTCCTGTTTCTTCTGTGGGTATTAAGAAAGGTTTTGTCCTCATGAAAACCTGGAGGGCGTATGTTACAAAAAGATACCCCATGACAGCTTAACCCCTCCTGAGGTGGTTATTCCCCTTTTCCATTACTCATATGATGTCTCTCATTATTCAGCTTATCCTTATCGTATTTATACCAGCATAGTCGTTACCTTACAGTAGTTGATTTTTCCCCCCTTGAATTCACTTAGATTCAGCTGTCACTCAGTTCCCCTCTAAGACAACTCAAGTCTAGTCGACTCTTTCATGTGAATGTTCTAAGAATGCCACACAAAGCCTGGGTTCAGTTGTGACAGTAATGTCACTGTTTGTCACACATTGCTGTTGTAATGCATTAGGTTTGGGGGGGTCCCGACTATATGCATTATGAGCATATCAACTGTATTGAGAAATGCTGGGCGAACTGCGATCATCCCATCTTCATTCTCACTCTAGTCCTCAATCCATATATTTGTGCATCAGCATTCTCACGAAGTAGCCCCTATCGCTTTCCTGACAAGTTATGGGACCTGGCTCGAAATGCCTTTATTAGATTCTATGCAGTAGAGCCAAAAAAATGTGGAGCTTCGGACAGCATTTACTGAATACCTTCGTGGAATGGGAGCATGGTCTGATTCAAACATACAGCTTCAGGAGTTCAATGCTGCCACAGATTGAGAGGTCCATTTGACGTACTATCCTCCTAACAGGTCCCTAATCGTGTCTTCGCGACAGAAAACCACTGTCAACCTCATCAGCTTATGGCGCGAATGGTAACCAATCAACTACAAATCCAAGCGTAGTAGCAGTGAGGTTGAGAATGGTGTAGCTGGCTTGGTTAAGCTTGTGACACGCCTACTGAGCATTGTTCCAAACACAGCTCCCACTGAGCGGTTGTTCAGCCAATTCAGAATCGTCCACACAAAGCTATGCAATCATCTTGACCCCGAGAAGGTCCGCAAACAAGTGTCAATCAAGACTAGTGTTTAAAAGTCCAGTTTGGTTCGGTCTTTGTGCTATTTTTGGCAAGATTGGACCAGGACCAGTCTTTGAAAATCCTCAAATCTAAGAAGACCAGACCGAACCATCGCGAACCGGTCTTTGTGGCAGGGTGACAAAACCGAACCAGTTCGGACTGGTCTGAACTGATCTTTGATGCTTTGTTGCATAATTATTCTCATCTTCTAATATTTTCTTAATCATAGTGTTACTAATCATGCCTCACATGTACACCACCACACACCATCAATGATAACAAACAGTAAAATGGATAATGGCAACAATGAGCTCAAACATGATGGCAATACCTCACCAATGGCCCCAACATTGCATGTAGGGCTCACCTAGTAAGTACAAAAAAAATCATATGTTATTAACTATGTACCAATCTCACTCAATTTGGCAGCCACTGAGCCATGGGCCATTGATAAAGGGGTATATTTATTAATTATGTATATTATAGATACTACATAACAACAAAAACTTGACAATTCTTGCAAGGAACCAGTCTTGATGAAGACCAGTCTGAACCAGTCTGAACCAGTCTTTAGTCAGTCTTGTGCTAATGAAAAATGTGGGGGACCAAGACTGAACCAAAAAAGACCGGTCCCAATTTCAGCCAGTTTGTGGCCAAATTTGGTCCTGGTCCAGACCAGTCTGAACCAGTCTTTAGTCAGTCTTGTGCTAATGAAAAATGTGGGGGACCAAGACTGAACCAAAAAAGACCGGTCCCAATTTCAGCCAGTTTGTGGCCAAATTTGGTCCTGGTCCAGTTCGGTCCTTGGTCTTTTTTCGGTCCTAGGACTGGACTTTCAAACACTAATCAAGACTGACATGATGAACAAGTACCCATCACCTACCTGGATGTCACGGAAGTGCAAATTTGAGGTGGACAAACTTGAACCCACGAGCGCAGCAATAGTACCCAACGCCACCAGCCATTCTGGAGCAAACACGATTCCAACTCGAACACCACAAATAGAAATAGAACCAGTCCCACGCACACTCTCTGCACCTACTACAACGCCATCTTCCATGTCAGACTCCGAGTCTCTTATCACCACTGTGGATAGTAAACCCTATTAAATTCAGCGTAAAATTCAGTGTATTTTTGTTGTGAATTTTAGCGTGAATCAACAGAGATGGTAATGAATTTCAATGGATTATACACTGAAAATTCAGTGCAAAATGCACTGATCCGGCATCTACCACATCTGAATTTCATTGTATTTTTTGCAATGCCTTTCAGCGATTGCACACAGTAAACGGATCAGTGATTTTCAGTGCTTGAGCTTTTTTATGTATTCCACTGAATTTCAAAGTGTCTATGCACAGTTCACATCATTGAATTTTCAGTCGTTTTACAAGAGGATGTAAACGGAGTCAAGTTCACATGGTAGCAAGAATAACAAGAAAACAGCGTAAGAGCGTCCAAGAAGGAATGGGGTCATTGTAGTGTCACCAGTTGGTGCTGTCTAGGGTCTGTGCACGTCAGTGTCTTCTGATTGATGAAGTCTTGCAGGCGACACTTCAGATCATTGGTCGATGGCTGTATGATATTGAAGCCTAAATACAAGGGTGGGATGTCAGTGGCTGCTGAATAACCTGTGAGGTCACAAATAAAGAGTGTCAACGTGCCACTTCACGAGTTTACCTGAACAATATTAGTGCTGAATGCGAGATTGTGCATGAGTTTTTGGCTTCCGGCTCGATGCCTCGTCCGTTGAAGGCTGAACTACATCTCCATGACAGCCGGGGAAGTTCAATGGTCCGGCCTTTCCCCAATGATACTAGATTAGCTTCGCAGACATTAAGGAATGCACCCACTGCCTGCTGAGCACTGGAAAGCTCCTTGGTAGGCAATGAAAGGAGCAACGGCTCCATACAGGTAAGTGATGGGGTGGAATGGACTTGGAAAACGCACCTTCAACTTCATCACCAGTCTCGATTTGGGCCTTGGTTTGTTGCTCCCAGTGCCAGCAGTGCTAGGTGCTGCAGCATCTTCGACTCGCCGATCGGTCCTCTTGGCCCTAGCCACCTTCCGTCTTTTTGATCAACGACAGTGTTCATTGTGATATTGTCGAGCACCTCATCATCTCTGGTATCATCCAGTTCTTGAAGATACTTGCCAACCTTGCCACTTGCAGCCATCTCCTCGAAAGCTTCCATGAGTGTAACATCCAGATCTTCAGCGATAAGATGTCGTGCGATGTGAGGAATGAGGATGAAATGGGTAAACTATTCGATAGTTAGTGGTGCGAAAGCCTTGGTGGACGTTGTAGTTGGATCGGTCAATCGCATGATTGATGCGTGTATGACGGCATAGCCTTTGGGTCCATAGCTGTGCTTCTTTGTTACCAAGGATACCATACATCTAGTGCGTAGACTGGACTTACTATCCAAGCCATGCCTTCTCGACAATTATCCTGGGTACTGATGACATCGGCAACTTCGAAAACTTCAACAATGCCTCCTCACTAGTCTTGCCCAGTCCAAGCTCTATGAGGTCATCTATGAGGTTACAAAAGATATCATTAGTCTCCACTTCAATCGAGATGAATAATAGTCCAGTAAGCTCGTTCTGGGGATCAGCCTTGGCAATACGGTTGGGTAGGCTACTGAAATCGATAACCGTCGGCCATTCGTTAGCAATGGCGCGGCATCGTAAGATTTCCTTTTCGTGCTCGTTGGTGATTTGAAGACAGATTTCGAGTTCGAGGTGACTGACTCCACTTGCATCGGGACCATTAGCATCGATCAAGGCCTTTCTCTTCCTGATGGTTGCGCGTAGAGTGTTGGAAACCATGGCAGGGATAGTCTCAAAGCATTCCCTGCTAGGACAAATTGTCAGTGTGATGTCGGTGTCGAGAGCAACTGGCTGCTTCACTTTCTATTGTAAGGGATCGTATATCAGTTGAGAGGTTGTGTCATATCAAATTCTCACCCCTTTGCCAGTGACGACTGAGGTTCGTGGTTTCTTGGCCGGAGGTTCATTCTGAGCCCCTCGTGTTCTGCCCACTTCAGGTTACCTCCAGACATAGGCTCTTAGCCTATATTCTGCCTACTAAAAATATAGGCTAAGAGCCTATTGTGCCAAGGGGCATCCCCAAGGTAAAAAATGAATTTTCAGGATGTGTGGGAGAGTGTATTTTGGGTGTTTTGGAAAAGTGTGGGTGTCACATGGGATGCCCAAGGTGACAGGTTGGGATGCCCAAATATTTTGGGACACCCAGGGATAGTTTGGGTTTCCCATTGACTTTGGACGACCTATGGGGGTGTCAGGGGTCCTTGTTTGGGACTTCCAAAAAATCCCACAAAAATTAAAAATTAAAAAGCTGCAATGTTGCTTGGAGTCCCTGCTAAAGAACTAGGTAAATCATTAACCTACAAAACAAGCTACATATCCATCCCAGGCCTCAGTGACTCACCAATACCCATGAAATCAACACCAGAAGATTACACAGTACAATGGTGAAGTTTTGATTGTGTAGTTTTGAGATTACTGCTTGGCCATTTCACCACCTATGGTGTACAGAATGACTAGGTGGTTGTTATATCTGCTCATGGTGCTTCAAATGACTTGTCAGAATCTTGAATAACTCCCCTACATTAATTAAGGTGATGCTTACAGGAGGAATTGGAATGCCCACAATAGGAGTCTGAGTATGCATCCAAGATATGTAGATGGTGCATTTTGGACAGCCATAGTGGAAGTTTGGGGATGTTCAAAATGGTGAATTGGGGATGCCCACAAAGTATATTTGGGACACCCACAGTAGATCTTGGGACATCCAGGGGAGAAGTTTGGGATGCCCACAGTAGCAATTGGGATATCCAGGGTGGGAGTTTGGGATACCCCAGTGGAGGTTTGGGATGCCCACATAATAGCTTTGGGACACCCATGACAGGTCTTGGGATATCCAAGGGAGAAGTTTGGGATGCCCATAGTAGTAATTGGGATACCCAGGGTGGGAGTTTGGGATGCCCCAGTGGAGGTTTGGGATGCCCATATAGTAGCTTTGGGACACCCATGGCAGGTCTTGGGATATCCAAGGAGAAGTTTGGGATGCCCACATGGTAAATGTGGGATGCCCACAAGAGCAATTGGGATATCCAGGGTGGAAGTTTGGGATGCCCCAGTGGAGGTTTGGGATGCTGTCATATCCCATATCACGCACGTCATCTCCAAGCCTCCGGACTGTCTCCGGGCCTCATACAACGCTCTTCCAATCCATCTCTGGTGGCTAGTCCTATCTTGCTTACTATTTCTGCTTACGTCTCTCCATTTTTATCTTGACGTTTTCTGACAACCCTGTCACATTAGACTTACTTTGGTTTAGTATATTCTTCATGACTCCTCTTGACTCGTATTGACTCCCTTCGACTCCCTATGATTCCTTTTGACTCCTCCTGACTCCTCCTGACTCCATTTGTCTGATTATGGTATCTCCGGCTTTCCGGATACCTTTGTGTTGACTTGTCATCGTAGTTACTTTCCCTTATTGGTCATTCTCCATTGTAGTTTAAAAGCTCGACATGTACTTAGTATTCTGGAGTTCGAATATCATCTTAGTCTCCTCCTATCAAACTCGTCCTGAACCTCCTCTGATCAATTCCTTGCTCTCCTCACTCAACACTTGAAGCAAGTCTTCTTGTCGTCACTCTGACCCAACTCCGTATCTCCTCCATATCTCCGCTCCTCTGTAAATACTTGGACAAGGACTTGCGGCAAGGGCGCAACACATAAGTTGAAGCCAACGTCCATTTCGCCCCCTTCGTCTATACTCCTACTATCTCCGCAGCACTAAGACTCCACTACTCCGATAAACCCGGAGGAACCGGACTTAACAGTATATTCGAACTCATACTTGCTCGAGTTCACTAACATCGCTCTATGGCCCATACCAGGGTTCAGACTCATTCTCAAACTCTCCGACAAAACTCTGCTTCTGCCACACCTTCCCTTCCCCAGTTAACTTCCTTCATGAGTAATCGCAGAGGTTCCGAAACCGTCAGCCAATTCCACAGCTTTTCAGCTCGTCGTTCCATTCCCTCTACCTCCGACTCCCGACCAACTCCCAGTACGCCAACACCGGGTCCACACAGCCAAGATCCTGGCCCACCCAGGGACGACGGAGCTGGAGATGGAGACCCCGGAGATGAAGGCGACGAAGAAAACCCCTTTGATGACAACGACGAAGATAATCATGAGCAAATCCCGCCTAATCCCATGACCGCCCTCGCTGACGCCATTCGTGGCCTCGCCGACATCACCCGCCATAACATCACCACCGAACCCTCCCAGTGCACTAAAGTCCGTGAACCTGACACCTTCGATGGTACTGAGACTCACAAACTCCGGGTGTTTATCGTCCAATGCAAACTCAACTTCCAAGACCGTCCCCGCACGTTCCGGACTGATCGTGCTAAAGTCACCTTCACCCAGTCCTACCTCAAGGGCATGGTGCTCGAGTGGTTAGAACCCGACATCCTCCATATGGAAGATCCGGATCTCCGTCCCTTGTGGATGGATGATTACCAGGAATTCCTCTCAGAACTCCAGACCAACTTCGGTCCTCATGACCCCGTCACAGATGCAGAACACCAGCTTGACAACCTTTCAATGAAGGATGGACAGCGTATCAACAAGTACATTGTAGAATTCAACCGCATCGCTTCCCAAGTCCGCGGTTATGGAAATGGTGCCCTTTGGCACCACTTCTATAATGGACTGCCAGATTGCGTCAAGGACGAAATCGCCCAAGTCGGAAAACCCGCTACACTCTCCGACCTCCACGTTCTCGCTCAAGGTATCGACGCACGCTATTGGGAGCACAAATCAGAAGTAGACCACAAGGCGAAAGCAAATAATCAATCTTCCACCAAATCCGCCAACTCGTCCTCCAAGCCCAAATCATCCACGTCCACCTCCGGTACCACGTCCACGTCCAACTCCAACTCCTCCGCCTCTTCATCCAAATCCACCCCTCCGAAAGCAAAAGCCACTCCCGACCTCTCTGAGAAGCTCGGGAAAGACGGCAAGCTAACGTCCGAAGAATGCAAGCACCGCTTAGACCTCAAGCTCTGCATGTTCTGCGGAGGCTCTGGTCACATGGCGAAAGACTGCCCCAAGTCCACCTCCCGTGCTGCTAAAGCCCGCACCTCCACGACCTCCGCTGCTCCGGAGAATAACTCCACCTCCTCAGAGGCGGAAAAAATAGTCAGCAACCTCCAAGACTCTGCATGGGATAGAGGTTGTGTTGACTCCGACCGTGCAACAAAGGAGACCCGACTCAACGCTTCCGCTCTCTCTGATCCGAATTCCTTGATACCGTCTGTTACTTTACTTCTCATGACATCTCCGCTTTTCCTGCTCTCATAGACTCCGGTTCTAGTGATTGTTTTATAGATACTACTTTCATCAAAAAACATAAAATCAAAACTTTTTCTATACCTCCTATTATTCTCCGCCTTTTTGATGGTACTTCCAATTCCTCTATTACTGAAGCTGTAGATCTTTCTGTTTGTTTCCTTACCGGTGATATCACCTCCGCTACATTTTATGTAACTCCATTGGACTCCGCCTGCTCACTTGTTCCAGGACATAACTGGCTCACCCGCTACAATCCGTCGATTGACTGGGTCTCGAGCAGTATCACTTTCCGTCCAATCCAGCAGCAAGTGCCAATGCCCCCGACATCATCTCCACAGCCTCCGGAACCCGTTCCTGCAGCTGACCCCGACTCCCCTGATCTGCTGCATTTCTCCGACCGCAAGGCCCCTCCCATTGCCCTCATAAATGCTGCCGCCTTTGCGCTGGCATGCAGACTTGATGGCTCGGTGCAGTTCAGCCTGCAACTCCGCCCAGATGAAAGTAAGCTTCGCTCCACCTCTACAGAAGCCGATCCAGTCGATCTCTCTTCCATTCCCCCAGAATACCATGAGTTCGCAGATGTCTTCAGCAAGAGCAAAGCCTCCATGCTTGCTCCACATCGCGACCATGATTTGAAGATCGATTTGGAAGAAGGTACTTCTCTGCCCCTCGGAACACTCTACTCGCTCTCTGCCACAGAGCTAGAAGCTCTCCAAACCTTCCTCGATGAACATCTCACCAACAGCTTCATCTGTCCCTCTTCCTCCGCTCACGCTGCTCCAGTTCTCTTTGTCCGCAAGAAGGATGGCTCCCTCCGACTTTGCATTGACTATCGAGGCCTCAACAAAATCACAAAGAAAGACCGCTACCCACTCCCACTCATCTCTGATCTACTCGACTCTCCTAACCATGGCAAAATCTATACTAAAATTGATCTCCGGCACGCATATCATCTCATCCAGATCGCGCCCGGTGACGAGTGGAAAACTTCTTTCCGTACGCACTATGGCTCGTATGAGTGGCTCATCATGCCATTCAGACTTACCAATGCCCCGGCTGCATTTCAGCGGTTCGTTAATACCATCTTCGCTGATTTACTCGATGTTTGCATAGTTGTCTATCTGGACGACATCCTCATCTACTCCCAGGATATGGCCTCCCACAAGGCACATGGCCGGGAGGTCCTCCGTCATCTCCGGAAACATGGCCTCTACGCTAAACCTGAGAAATGCGAATTCCACACCACCTCCACAGAATACCTCAGATACCTCCTATCTCCTGACAGTTTGACCATGTCCTCCAAAAAAGTCACCGCCATTCAGGATTGGCCGGAACCTCGGAAGGTCAAAGACATCCAGTCGTTCCTCGGTTTCGCCAACTTCTACTGTCATTTCATTTTTAATTACTCCGACATTGTTGTCCCACTCACTCATTTAATCCGGAAGAATACTCCGTGGAATTTCTCTGACGATTGTTGCGCTGCCTTCCGACGCCTTAAGGACGCTTTCACATCCGCCCTATTCTGACTCATTGGGTCCCTGACACCCCAATCATCGTTGAGACTGACGCTTCCAACTATGCCATCGCAGGCATCCTCTCCATCCGGTCATGTTCTACTCCTGGACTCTCACACCCCGGAACTCAACTATGACACCCATGACAAAGAACTTCTCGCTATTCATGAAGCATTCCATTCCTGGCGTCACTACCTTGAAGGCTCCACAACTCTGGTTGACGTTGTCATCGACCACAAGAACCTCGAGTACTTCTCCACATCCAAAATCCTGACTCGCCGCCAAGCCCGGTGGTCCGAGTACCTCTCCCAGTTCAACCTCATCATTTGTTTCTGTCCCGGAAAACTCGGAGCTAAACCCGATGCCCTCACTAGACGCTGGGACGTCTACCCCAAAGAGGGGGATAAGGACTATGCTCGAGTCAATCCTCACAATCTCCGCCCAGTATTCACTCAGGAGCAACTCGCTTCGTCCCTACGAGCTACCATCCTCGTGCACCCAGTCCTCTGCGCTAGCTCGCTATTCGACATCGAGACGCTCCACCAAGACATCCTTTCCGCCCTTCCCTCCGATCCATTGGCTACTATCCACCTCTCTGACTCCCCTGAATCTCGCTGGACTGTGGACTCCGAAGGATTCCTACGTCTCGACGATCGCATTTATGTCCCAGAAGCCAACAACCTTCATCTCCGTGTACTTCGGTACAAACATGATCACCCCCTATCCGGCCACTTTGGCCAAAACCGAACACTAGAGCTCATCCGGCGCGAATATACCTGGCCAGGCATAAGAACCTTCGTCAAAGATTACGTCAGTTCCTGCACTACCTGTGCCCAGGCTAAAGTCCCTAGACATCGCCCGTATGGTCTCCTGAAACAACTCCCAGTTCCGGAGAAACCCTGGAATTCCATCTCTATGGACTTCATCGAACAACTTCCCCCATCCTCCGGTTTCACCGCCATCCTAGTAGTCGTCGACTGCCTCTCCAAACAATGTATTTTCATTCCGACGCACGACACCATCACATCTCCGGAATTAGCCAAGTTATTCCTACTCCACATGTTTTCCAAGCACGGAGTTCCATCGCATATCACCTCCAACCGTGGTTCCGAGTTCGTCTCCCATTTCTTCCGCTCACTCGGTAAAGCCCTCGACATTCGCCTACACTTCACCTCCGGTTATCATCCCGAAGGCAATGGCCAAACCGAACGCATGAACCAGATGCTCGAACAATACCTACGGATCTACTGCAACTACCAGCAAGACAACTGGTCAGAACTCCTACCCCTAGCAGAATTCGCGTACAACAATGCCCCGAGTGCCACCACTGGAGTATCTCCATTCTTTGCTAACAAAGGCTACCATCCAAATATCTCCGTTCATCCACTTCAGTCACCACCGAAATGAGACCTCTTAGGCCTATAGTTTCCTGGGTAGCTATTGGCCTAACAGGTCAGGAGTTTTACCAAGACTTTAAGGGGTGTCTGGGGTCAAAATATACCTAAGAGGGGGGCATTACCTGGGGAATTCCCAACCTTTTTTTGCATGTCTAGATAAGAATTTCCGGCCTGCTCATTGGGAATTCCCAAGGTATTTTCTGACCTTTTTCATAGGATATCAGGGATTTCCCACCTGCTGTATACATCTGGTTGGGAATTCCCCAAGACTATGATTGAGTGATGTGGGAATTCCCTGGCACTATGATTGAGTGACATGGGAATTCCCCAGTGCTATAATTGAGTTGAGTGATGTGGGAATTCCCCAGCACTATGATTAAGTGACATGGGAATTCCCCGGCACTACAATTGAGCAGTTGGGAAATCCCCAGTGCTATGATTGAGCAGTTGGGAAATCCCCAGTGCTATGATTGAGTGATGTGGGAATTCCCCAGCACCCCCAGCACCATGATTGAGTGACATGGGAATTCCCCGGCACTACAATTGAGCGGTTGGGAAATCCCCAGTGCTATGATTGAGTGACGTGGGAATTCCCCAGCACTACAATTGAGTGGTTGGGAATTCCCCAGCACTATGATTGAGTGACATGGGAATTCCCCAGTGCTATAATTGACTGATGTGGGAATTCCCCAGCACTACAATTGAGCAGTTGGGAATTCCCCAGTGCTATGATTGAGTGATGTGGGAATTCCCCAGCACCATGATTGAGTGACATGGGAATTCCCCGGCACTATGATTGAGTGATGTGGGAATTCCCCAGCACCACAATTGAGTGACATGGGAATTCCCCGGCACTATGATTGAGCGACATGGGAATTCCCCAGTGTTATAATTGACTGATGTGGCCAGCTAGACCAAGGTCTGCCCAGGGCTGTTTAGAGTCTATCCCCGGGGAATAGCTGTGTCTTTCCAAAGACTACCCAATGGGCATGCCCTACCTCCCACCTAGGACTACCCATATCCCAGACATGGTGTCAGGG
>MU124052.1:0-25175 GCA_014904935.1 Melanogaster broomeanus
CCATCACCTGCACCCACTCCAAATACAAGGGAGAACAATAATGCATCATGATTGTCCAACTTCTCCTTGTACCTTGTCAAGATGTTGACCTTCATTGATCAGGTCACATGGCCAATTAGGAGTGTGTAAGTATATACTGGTCATGTACCTTACAGACCCAGGGTATGCTGGGGGGTAAAAATATTCTGACCCCTACCCCTACCCCCATATACCCCTACCCCTGACCCCCAGGGGTTGTCAATACCCCTGCTGAACCCTAAATACAACAAATGATGTCTTCATCACCATCCCCACTTAGCTTTAGCCTGATGCGTCTCCACATCCCACACCCTCACTCTATTTGTCTTACTACCACTCACTATCCACTTCCCATCCTTCGTGACCACGAGATGATTGACCCAGCCATCGTGTTCCATCGACGTCCCTTCTTGCTCGCCATTCTCCACATTCCATAGTTTGACCGTGCTGTCGTACGAGCACGTAGCGAGTCGTTCTCCCCCAGGGAGGTATGCTACCCCACGGATACCCAGTTCATGCGCTGATATCAGTAACAGCGGCTTCTGAGCAAGGTCGACAGCGCTTTTTGACAACTCGGACATGTTTGGGAGAGTAGACACGTCGTGGAAGGCTGCAGCCGGGGGTAGGGAGTGTACAGGGTCAAATAGCAGAGATTGCGTGTCCTCGTCAACAGAAATCCCTGTGGGCTGATAAGCTGGCACGACACGTTTTGCAGAATTTAAGTTGGGTGAGAATGTCGTCCGAAACGTGAAGACCAAACTTGGAATTTAAGTTGGCGTTGGGGCAACGGTAAGACTTGAAGTTTTCCCAGTTGAAAATATGCGGGCCGGTACTTGGAATATGAGCAAACATTTTGCCTCCTCTTGGATGTCGGTGTGAATAAGAAATTTTGTAAGTTATTTGAAGTTTAAGCACACATTTTTCCTAAGTTACTACAAAATTTCTTATTCACACCGACATCCAAGAGGAGGCAAAATGTTTGCTCATATTCCAAGTACCGGCCCGCATATTTTCAACCGGGAAAACTTCAAGTCCCACCGTTGCCCCAACGCCAACTTATATTCCAAGTTTGGTCTTCACGTTTCGGACGACATTCTCACCCAACTTAAATTCTGCAAAATGTGTCGTGTGGTAAGCTACGTTATTCGCTTCGTCCTGTTGATGGCTATTCTGGTTCAAACCATGCAGTTTAGCGCCCGCAGCCTAACACGTGCTATATCACTGCACTGCTTGCCTACACGGATCTCATCAACATTCATGTGAACATCGTCTCACCCTGCAGGTTTTCGTCGCGCACCACGTCGAACTTCTCTTGCTTGCACCCCATTATCGCGCCTGCTTGCTCAACGGCCGCATCGATGCGCATGGGCTGGTCAAGAACTTCATTCTCAAGGCATCCTAGACTGTATCACCCACAAAAGATGCAGAGGCCGTCATGGAACTTAAAATGCCGAATCCGTGGCTTATCCTACCAAGAAACCTAGGAACATGGTCCAGGTCGAGCATAAGCAGAGTGCGCGTATTAAGTAGCCGGTGTATAAGGCATATTTGAAACCTGGTAGGTTTTCCTTCGTTTTTTTTGCTCGTCTTTGTGGGGTGGCCTAAGTGATCGTGCTGATCATATGTATGCATTTTCAGGTGTTATTGGACGTGCTCTATTCTGAGTCTGTTAATCGTGTGTTGGAAGGACTTTGGCGCCTCTAAGAAGCTTTAGGTGAAGGCGAGTACTGTTTCTTTATTGTGATGACTGGTGTGGGTATTAACAAGAAGACTTAGGCTGGGGAGGCTTATGGTCACCGCAACAGCACCACCCCGGCACCTTAGATTTCGCATCCACCTTCCTGGCTCAGAACTAAGCTGTCGTTCGTACGAATGCACCGTACAACTCTACTCGAATCCTCCCTGGTCCCACTTGCGGCCGCAGCCATCGGAATGGTTCAATTTCCCAGATGCAAACGAGCACCCCCTAGTTCTCCGTCACTGTTCATGCACATGGAGCCATGGGTCCGGCGATAGCTCTGGTTAACATCACATGTACGAGTATACCTGCGCTCTGAAGCGTGGAGGATTAACTTTCTGTCAGTTGTTGGAGGGCGTTCTTCGTGCTGCGATGCGTCGATATGATGTGACTCCCCAAGGTGAATATGGGATAATGATGTGGATGGTTTTTCTTCGCTAAATGACACCTTCATAGGTCGTATGTTGAATTGCTTGGCTGGCTCGTTGTCACCTGTCACTTTCTCGCTGGCGAAGTTTGCCGCCGTCATCATAGCCGCCGAGCACCTAGACATTGGTCTTTTGTTTAGCGCGAATAAAACCGACTTTCTGATTTGCACTGAATTGTTGAAATTGCATTACCATGTGCGACCGAATGATTCTGACGTCGGCTGGTTTCACTTTTGACGTGCTTGATATACCTGACTAACTTGACATTCGCTGCTGTCCCCCTTTTTGTGCCTTTAGATAACCCATTTGATGTGTCCCTTCTGCTTAAATACGAGTAGTTACGATCCGATATACCCTGTGCGTTTGCAACGGAATACCCACCGAATTGTGCACTCGTCTCCCTTCGTCGTCCCCCTTCGTCCCCCCGCCTGAAATTCTAACATGAATTTCTTTCTCTTATTCATATTCCCGTGGTTATAGGCAGTTTCCGTATCCTTCTTGCTAAGGATTTAGTATAACGGACGTAAATTAGTACAATCCTACGTTGTTATCACTTGTTTACTGCCTCAGGCTGCAGGCGCTACACGCTTTCTACATGCTCACTATTACTTCTCTCGCTTCGCACAGTATATCTACCTGGCTCCCGCAGAATGTCGCCCTCAGCTCTCGTTCTATCATCCGAGACTGAGGTGAGACATTCATTCATTACTTTACACGAAACAATTCGTACTAACTCGTTGTAGTCCTTCGTTTGTCTAGGTCGTAATATACTCTCTACAGTTGCAATGTCGGTCATATGGAATCTAATCCGCCCGACAATTTCTCGAGATTCGGAGAGTTGTTGGAGGGTATCCTTACCGACGGTCTGTGGATTCTCCACAAATATCGTTTCATGGGCGATCTGCACGGCAACATCGACGGCACCACGAAAAGTTGCTCCAGTTCGTCCCCATTAACCGCAGCTTGAACTGAAGCAACCTGTGCGGTTCTTAGATGTCGTACAACTTCTGGATGACCAACAGATGGCTGCGCCTCGACGTTACTTTGACCCTTTAAGAACTGGGCAGTTCGGACCACCATGTTCGCGTGCTCTGTATACGTCAGATCTCAAATTGCTGGTTATTGTATCGCGAGGTGCATGTCAGGCCTGGATTGCTCTCGAGCTCGGTCTGAAGTGTGTACGTTCACATTCAACGGCAGTCACTCCAGTTCTAACACTTTCCGTAGCTTCGGAGAGCATATCGTAGACCTGGACCTCTTTCCCGTCCACCCGCGGACTAACAAGGACGATATCGTGAGCGTCAACCCCGTTATCCTCTAGCTTATAAATTATGGCACATATGCGTTGCAATATGCCAATATTATCTGGAATCCTATCAGCGTCTTCGGATGGTTCGCGTTCACTTGCGTGTACCCGTTGGTCAAACGCGGCAACCACCTGATCATCACCCAGGACGACGGTTAGAATCTCAGTCCCACTGTACAGTCACCAACTGAGCATGGTCAGTTCTTGTATTTCATGTTCCTCCTTAGTATGTAGGTCCCTGACGCTCTTACAGACGTCGTACTAGGAAACGAAATGACGATCACAAGCGGACAACTAACGATACTCCCAGATCGACAGGTTCGAGCGCATGCACGCAATTTCATATGCTGCTCAGTCGCAAGGCTTGGTTACACCACCAGTCTGTCAAGAATGTTTTCTTATTTGAATACACATGCGACGAAGGACGGTATAGCGCGGTCGTCGAGTACTCCTGAATTGAGTCATTTGGAGAATGGCAATGCTATGGATCACTTAGCACTCGATCTGAAGCATACCCTCAGGTACTGCACGCCGCCTCCCCGACTCTAACACTTGCTAGCACTGTAGAGCGTGTCTCAGAACTTCTCGACCTCCATCAGGAGCTCCAGCTATCATCAACTCCAACCGTCTACCCGTGTGCTGGATCTCGAGCTCGAGCAATAACCCTCGTATTCAATTACACACCAGAGCTTCCTCCCACATCATATGAGATCTCGTTTAATCTGAAGTGAGGGATCTATTTGGGGAGTGGGCAATGGACTCGCTGCGTTGTTATCGGAGACGTAGTGTTAACAATCCATGTTACAGACTAGCACCAGGACAATGAAAGTCCCGATCCTCATACCGCGTCCAAATGACCAATGTAAGCGCTTGCGAATCTAGCGCGGCCGTGAGACAGACTGTTTGGATAAGTTAGCGCCAGTTATCTAAGTGCTCAATCCTCATCGGGCACATCAGATCTGCAGTGGGGCTGTCGGGATCGGTTGCAGTGTCGTCTTCCTCGATACATCACTCGGTCGCCCTGATGCGGAATTGTGGTTCTCAGTACCGGAGAGCTGTTAGAGGGTATCCCTTACAGTCTGTGCATTTGAAAGTCGAGTACATGTCGATGACTGCCGGCTGCCAGTGGTGCGCCGGCACGCACAGCAGGGAGCTAGAGACGATGACTGTGAGAAGGACATTGACGAAACGCCTGAGCATATGTACACGCAACGTCTAGGAGTGAATCGTGTGCCTGTAATTGTGAGAGTGAAAATGGAAGGCATTTGTGCATGTAAATATACCTGTTTTTGACTGTCGCGATCGTCCCACCACGGAACGCGGCATCTCGATAGCTGTCCCCTGCTCCTGCCGCAGGCCACAAATTCTCCGTAGAGAAAGAATGTAACTGCAAGTAGTGGATGTTCGTGTTGCAACAACATTTTGAGTCGGTCGCCCAGAAACGAATGGTCGTGTCGCTGAATGGTCGTGTCGCTGGAAACACTCGCTATTTTCGTGCTGGTCAAGGTATCTTGCTTTGCACAGTTCGCTGATGGCAGTCCGATCCAGCCACCAGATTGGCTTTCGAGACCTGTTGATCACAGTTCAACAACTTTCACCAACCGTCCATAGTAACCGAGGTTGCATTGACATTTAAAAGCGAAATTCGTCCTTCCGGAAGACGTCTCTATGACCTACTAATACAATTAACTCGTGCATTGGAGTCGGAATGGTCTGGGCCACAGCCGTCGACGATGCCATCCTGAGTCGGTCGATAGATTTTACCCTTGAAATCACGTCGAAGTTTCTTGCGTACTCGTAGTCCCCGAAGTTGCCAACTGGCGTTCAAGTTTCATTGCTGCCTGTTCCGAAGTGAGACAATGACCTCCCAAGTTACAGATCATGCAAGGTTTACCATTTCCTGAGCCATCAGGTCAAGCTGACGTTGTAGAGTCTCATTTTTCGACCGCTCTCTTTCAACTTGAAGTTCGAGCTCTCTTTTCACGTTGTTTAGACCGTCTGCTAGAAGGGTTGGCGGTCAACGGTTGCGAACGAAGAACGTGAGACGCACGGTATGGGACATTATCGGGTAGCTTAACAACAGCAGGAAGGTCCAACATATTTTGTGATGGGGCACTATGTGGGGATGCAGCGACAGGAGGGGCTGCGTTGGAATGCCGTGCAGGACGTTCAGTGAGTCCGACGGCAGGCAGAGGAGAAGCAGTGCTAGAGCGGCCTCGTCGGCGAGTGAATAGTCCACAGCAAGATACTTGCACATGGTCTGAATTGTGCTGTGGCACGGGAGTCGCCTCGCTCGCTCGATTGCCTTCAGCGTCGTCGGGCAAGTCTGACGAGTCGATTGTGATGACCGAATAGTGCGCAGCAGCACCTGTAGCTGTTGATGTTGGGTCTGTAACTGTTTGGGTGGTTGTTTCGGCGGGTCTTGGGGGTGCGTATGTACTAGTAGGCTATTCAAGGAATGGTTAGCGAAGCAGGACGACAAAAAAACGGTTCTGCCTACGTATGGTGCATATCCTGGATAGATTGGTGTCCGAGTCACAGGTGGGTCATTTGAGCGTATAAACAAAACGCGTGGTAATGCCTTCCACGATTTCCAAGAGAAAGCCGAATTTTGCACGCGAGAAGAGTCTTCAGTTGCGTGAGTGTTTCGTATATGGGTGGAAGTGGAAGGAAGCTAGTAGGAACTTATGGTTAGGACGCAGCGCAGCGAACATGACCACGTTACATGAACTCACATCCCGAAAGTCGAGTGCATGTTGACGACTGCCGGTTGCTAGTGGTGTGGCAACGGCAGGGAGCTATAGAGATGGCTATGAGAAGCAGATTGACGAAACGGCTGAGCATAAACGCACGTCCAGGAGTGAATCGTGTGCCTGCAGTTGTGAGAAGTCAAAATTAGGCTTGGAACACATTTGAACATGTAGATATACCTTCTTTTGACTGTCACCCCACCACGGAACCCGCCATGTCGATAGGTTTCCCCCCCTGTCGCCGCTGGCCACAAATTCACCGGAGGGAGAGAATGTAACCGCATATACTGGACGTTCATGTTGTAGCAGCCCATCAAGCGGGTCACCGGAGTCACTCGCCCAGAAACGAACGGTTTTTGTCGTCAGCAGCACTCGCTATTTTTGTACCGTCGGGAGAGAGAGAAAGGTCCTTTATCGACCAGGAGTGACCAGTCCATGGATCTCCAATTTGCTTGCCATTTTCAGAGTTCCAGCAGTGAATGGAGCCATCCCAGGAACCCGAGAATATCCGGGTTCCGTCTAATGACCAGAGAACCGAGCTGACAGAGCCTGTGTGACCTTGCATCGGACCGAGAATGACATCACCGCTTTCGACGTCGAATACTCGGATGGAGCCATCTTCATGTCCAGAAGCGAGCATCTTCCCGTGTGAAGAGAAACAGACTGAGTACACCGTACTCCCAGTCTCGATCGAGTGCTTATGTAATCTCTCCACCCTCCTCCATCCCCCTGATGATGATCCTTCCACCATCGTCACCACTTGCAACAAGTTGATCGTCGGCTGACAGGGCAATACAACGAATAGGGCCTTCATGACCACCCCACTCTGCTTTGACCTGATGCGTCTCCACATCCCATACCCTCAATGTATTTCCCTCGACACTACTCACTATCCACTTCCCATCTTTCGTGACCGCGACAGCGTTGACCCAACCACCCTGTTGCATCAACGTCCCTTCTTGTTCGCCATTCTCCACATTCCATAGTTTGGCCGTCCCGTCGTTCGAGCACGTAACGAGTCGCTCTCCGCCAAGGAGGTATGCTATGCTATCAATAATCGCTTCATGTGCTGATATCGTCAATAGCGGCTTCAGGGTGAGGTCGACAGTACTTTTTGTCGAGTCGGACATGGTCGAACGTAAATATATCGTGTAGGCCGCAGTTGGGGCAGGGAGTGTGATGGGTCAAATGTCAGAGATTAAAGGCCGTGTCGAAAGAAATCCCGATGGTGCTGTGGGCCGGTAAGTTACGTTGTTCACTCCGTCCTATTGATGGCTATTTGAACCATACTGTTTAATAGCGCCTGCAGCCCACCACGTGCTACATATGAGGTCCCATGCACATGCAACATCTTCCATTGGGCGCTATCCGGAGACTGGCGTGGGGAGGCTCTACACATCTTCGAAGTCACACCGTTGGTCGAATCACATTATGTACCCGCTTTCTTCCATGCGCTCACCACCATGTCGCTCATTCCTGTGCGCAGCGTTCTCCGCCGTGGCTTTGCAGCTTCCAGTTTCATAGATCCTTGCACTGCCCGCCTGCGCGGATCTCATTAACACCCATGTAAACATCATCTCACCCTCCAGGTTTTCGTCGGTGCACCACGTCGAACGTCTCTTGCTTGGAGCCCATTACCTTGTCTGTTTGCTCGACGGCCACATCGATGCTCATGTCATGTGAACATCATCTCATCCTGCAGGTTTTCGTCACGCGCCACGTCGAACCTCTCTTGCTTGGAGCCCATTACCATATCTGCTTGCTCGACGGCCGCGTCGATGCCCGTGGCCTGGTCAAGAGCTCCGTTCTCAAGGCATCATAGACCATCTCACCCACGAAACGCGCAGAATCCCACGAGCTCGTGGCTGCATCTGTCACGCCTGCTGTTGAAGCCGTCGTGGAATTTAAAATGCTGAATCCGTGGCTTATCCTACGAAGCAACATAGGAACTTGGTCAAGATCGAGCATCAGCAGAGTGGATGTATCAAGCGGCCGGTTTATAAGGCATATTTGAGACATTGGTAGGTTTTCCTTCTTTCTTTTGCTCGTCTTTTGGGGGGTGGCTTGAGTGATCGTGCTGATCGTATGTATGCATTTGCAGGTCTTATTGGGCGTGCTCTGTTTTGGGTCTGTTGGTCGTTTGTTAGGAGGACTTTGGCGCCTCTGAGAAGCTTTAGGTGAAGGTGACTGCTGTTGCGTTATGGTGATGGCTGGTGTGGATATTAACAAGAGGCCGTAGGCTGGGGAGGCTTATTGTCACCGCGACAGCACAACCCCGGCACCTTAGGTTATTCGCATCCACGTTCCTGACTCAGAACCAAGCTGTCGTTCGTATCAGCATGCACCATACAACACCACTCGAACCCTCACTGATACCTCCTGCAGCATGTCGGGTCTGGATTGCTCCCGAGCTCGGTCTGAAGTGTGTACGTTCACATTCAAACGGCAGTCGCTCCAGTTCTAACGCTTTCCGTAGCTTCGGAGAGCATATCGTAGACCTGGACCTCTTTCCCGTCCACCCGCGGCCCGGGACTAAAAAGGAAGATATCGTGAGCGTCAACCGCATTATCCTCGAGCTTATAACTTATGGCATATGTGCCAATATTATCTGGAATCCTATCAGCGTCTTCGAATGGTTCGCGTTCACTTGCGTGTACCCGTTGGTCAAACGCGGCAACCACCTGATCATCACCCAGGACGATGGTTAGAATCTTAGTCCCACTGTACAGTCGCCACCTGAGCATGGTCAGTTCTTCTGTGTCATGTTCCTCCTTAGTATGTAGGTCTCTGACGATCTTACAGAGGTCGTACTAGGAAATGAAATGACGATCACAAGCGGACAACTAACGATACTCCAAGATCGACGGGTTCGGGCGCATGCACGCAATTTCGTATGCTGCTCAATCGCCTTGGTTGGACCATCAGTCTGTCAAGAATATCTTCTTATTTGGATACACATGCTACGAAGGACTGTATAACGCGGTCGTGGAGTACTCCTGAATTGAGTCATTTGGAGAATGGTAATGCTATGGATCGCTCAGTGCTCGATTTGAAGCATACCCTCTGGTTCCGCACGCCACCTCCCCGACTCTAACACTTGCTAGCCCTGTAGAGCGTGTCTCAGAACTTCTTGACCTCCCTCAAGAGCTCCAGCTATCATCAACTCCAACTGTCTACCCGCGTACTGGATCTCGGGCTCGGGCAATAACCCACTCATCTCCGCTCACGACCTCGTATTCAATTACACAGCAGAGCTTCCTCCCACATTATATGAGATCTCGTTTAGTCCGAAGTGAGGGAAAGGGTGGGTCTACTTTGGGGAGCGGGCAACGGGCTCGCTGCGTTGTCACCGGAGACGTAGTGTTAACCATCCATGTTACAGACCAGCACCAGGGCAATGAAGGCCCCGATCCCCATACCGTGTCCAAATGACCAACGTAAGCGCTTGCGAATCCTAGCGTGGCCGTCACACGGACTGCTTGGGTAAGTTAGCGCCAGTTATCTAGGTGCTGGATCCTCATCGGGCGCATCAGAGCTAGGCATGAATTCTACCATCATCGAGAATCTTCTGCAATTGGGGCTGTCAGGATCGGTTGCGGTGACATCTTCCTCGATAGGTAATTGGTCGCCCTTGATGCGAAATTCTGGGTTCTCAGTACCGGACAGCTGATAGAGGGTATCCCTTACGGTCCGTGCATTTGAAAGTCGAGTACATCTCGACGACTGCTGGCTGCCAGTGGTGCACCAGGCACGGCAGGGAGCTGAGACAACGACTGTGAGAAGGGCATTGACGAAACGCCTGAGGATATGTACACGCAACGTCTAGGAGTGAATCGTGTGCCTGCAATTGTGAGAGTGCAAAGGGAAGACATTTGAGCATGTAGACATACCTGGTTTTGACTGTCGCGATCGTCCCACCACGCAATGCGGCATCTCGATGGAGGGAAATGTAACTGCAAGTAGTGGGTGTTCGTGTTGCAGCAGCACTTTGAGTCGGTCGCCCAGAAATGAATGGTCGTGTCGCTGGAAAGCACCCTATTTACACGCTGTTCGGGGCATCTTGCTTCGCACAGTTTGCTGATGGCAGTCCGGTCTAGCCACCAGTTTAGCTTTCGAAACTCGTTGATCAGCGTTCGACACCTTTCACCACCCGTCCATATAAACGAGGTTGCATTGACATTTAAAAGCAAAATTCGTCCTTCCGGAGGACGTCTCTAGGGCCGACTAATACAATTCATCTGTACATTGGAGTCGGAATCGTCTGAACCACAGCCAGTCAAGGAGGCCATCCGCATTACATCCTGAGTCGTCCGATAGATCCTACGCTTCAGATCATTTGGGAGTTCATAGTGTACTTGCAGTTCCTGAAGCCGCCAACTGCCGTTCAAGTTTCATTGCTGCCTGTTCCGAAGTGAGACAGTGCCCTCTCAAATTAGAGATCATGCAAGGTTTACCATTTCCTCGGCCATCACGCCAAGCTGACGTTGTAGAGTCTCGATTTTCGCGTGTGCTCTTCCAACTTGAAGTTCGAGCTCTCCTGTCACGTTGTTTAGACCGTCTGCTAAAAGGGTTGGCGGTCAAGGATTACGAATAAGGACGTGACGCACGGTCTGGGGCATTATCGGGTAGCCTGACAGGAGCAGGAAGGTCCAGTATATTTTGCGAAGGCGGACTATGTGAGGATGCAGCGACAGGAGGGGTTGCGTTGGAAGGTCGTGCAGGACATCCAGTGAGCCCGATGGCAGGTAGAGCAGAAGCAGTGCTAGCGCGGCCTCGTCGGCGAGTGAAGAGTCCACAGCAAGATACTTGCACGTGGTCTGAATTGTGCTGTGGCACGGGAGTCGCCTCACTCGCCTGATCACCCCTCAGCGTCGTCGGGTGAGTCTGATGAGTCCAATGTGATGACTGAATAGCGCGCAGCAGCACCTGTCGCTGTCGACGCTGGATCTGTAACTGTTTGGGTGGCTGTTTCGGCGGGTCTTTGGGGCGCATATGTACTAGTACGCTAATCAAGGAGTGCTTAGCGTCACGGAATGACGAGTAGACGGTTCTGCGAACTTCTGCCTACAGGTGGTGCATATCCTGGATAGATTGGTGTCCGAGTCACAGGCGGGCCGTTTGAGCGTATGAACGAAACGCGAGGTAATGCCTTCCACAATTTCCAAGAGAAAGTCGAATTTTGTGCGCGAGAAGAGTCTTCAGTTCCGTGAGTGTTGCGAATATGAGTGGAAGTGGAAGGAAGCTAGTAGGAACTAATGGTTAGGACGCAACGCAGTGAAGATGACCACTCACATCTAGAAGGTCGAGTGCATGTCGATGACTGCCGGTTGCTAGTGGTATGGCCACAGCAGCTACCGAGGGTGGCTGTGAGGAGATTGACGAAACAGGTGAGCATAAACGCACGTCTAGGAGTAAATCATGTGCCTGAAGTTATGAGGAGTCAAGTGGGCTTGGAAGACATTTGAACATGTAGGTATACCTTTTTGTGACTGTCGTCCCACCATGGAACGCGCCATGTCGATAAATTTCCCTTGTCGTCACCGCAGGCGACAAATTCACCAGAGGGGGAGAATGCAACCACATTTACTCCGTGTCCATGTTGTAGCAGCACGTTGAGTGGGTCACTCGAGTCGGTCGCCCAGAAACGAACTGTTTTGTCGTTGGCAGCACTCGCTATTTTTGTACCATCGGGAGAGAGAGAAAGGGAGTTTATAGACAATGAGTGACCAGTCCATGGATCTCCAATTTGTTTGCCATCTTCAGAGTTGCAGGAGCAAATGGTCCAATCCCAGGAACCTGAGAATATCCGGCTTCCATCTAATGACCAGAGAAGCGAGTTGACAGTGTTTTCGTGAGCTGGCATCGGACCGAGAATGAGATCGCCGCTTTCGACGTCGAATACTCGGATGGCGTCGTCGAAATGTCCAGAAGCGAGCGTCTTCCCGTTTGGAGAGAAGCAGACTGAGTATACTTGGCTCCCAGTCCCGATCGAATGTTTAATCTCTCCACCCTCCATCCCCCTGATGATGATCCTTCCTCTCTCATCACCACTTGCAACAAGTTGATCGTCGGGTGACAGGGCAATACAAAGAATATCATCTTCATGACCATCCCACTCCGCTTTGGCCTGATGCGTCTCCACATCCCATACTCTCACTCTATTGTCCCTACTGCCACTCACTATCCACTTCCCATCCTTCGTGACCACGAGACCCTCGACCCAGGCATCGTGTTCCATCGACATCCCTTCTTGCTCGCCATTCTCTTTTTTTTTTTTTTTTTTTTTTTTTTTTTGGTGGAACGCTTTTACGTGCGGGCAATTGACATGGTCAGCCCCCACACGCACGTTAAGAGTACGGGGATCTCACCCGTACGTATCACCCGGGGGAAATACGTTTACATACGCCATGGTTATCATAGTAGCAGTGTGGGACTCTGCCCCTCGCCCGATAATGAACTATCGGTTCCGTCCTGGAGGACGTCGAGGTGCTATACCCACTAAAACCCCCGACTGCCGGATCCAATCGTCCGGCAGGTTGTGTTCGTCCATCAGTACCCCGCTCCAGGTCTTAAGGACAAGGTCCAGCTTAAGGGCCTTCTTGCCATATCTTACTGAATCTGCTAGTAGTCTGTCATATTTTAGTCTCTTGTTGATGCAGGCGACCCAGCGGTTGTGTATTTCGATGTCGGAGTGGAAAAGCTCTTCTTTTCCTTCGAGTTTGATGGCTCTTTCGCAGCGCAACTTCCAAATTAAGTGTGAAGCCTCAGTGGTGAGGATACGGAATAGTCGTGTCTTTCCTTCTATTTTCTTTTTTGTGTCATTCTTGAACTCTATTAGCTGGCTTCCCATGATTGCGCCAAAACTGATAGTTGGCCATGTGGGGTCCCTCTTCTTCCAGAGTTGTTCAGTCAGCCGCCATATGGTGGTTGTGGCTATAGATTTCTCACACTCCAGGAGGATGTGCTCCATGGATTCCAGTTCACCGCAGAGGTGGCATTTACCACGGTTCTCGTAGTTTTGCATTTGTTGCCAGTAGTCCCCGATCTTGTATCCGTCGTGCAACACCTTCCATAAGAAGTTTCTGATTCCTCGGGGAATGCCATGGTTCCGTAGAGATTTCCAGACTTGTGGGTCGGTCGGAGTCACTCCAGTTATACTATGTACTGCATATTTTGTTATGCTCAGGTTTATTCTGGTGGCACGCTTCCTGCGTGTGGGTGCTTGGTGTTGTTGGATTCCTTTGTAAAACAGGCGTTGCGTTCCATGGTCCAACCTCAGCCCGTCAAAATTAAATTCCTGTTGGATGGCCACTGATATATTGTCAGCCTTCTCTTTCGACATCCCATGATTAGCTAGGAGTCGAGCGGCATCCTTGTGGGCTGTGGGGATTGAGGAGTTCCAGCGTGTAAAGTAAGTTGATGCACTCCGTTGCCTTAGCGCAGCTACTAATGGTTTCATCATCCCAGCATCCTCGTGTTCTAGCCAGCCAATGCAGTCCCATTTCTGGAGATCTACCGTGAGGTCCTGTATCAGAGCCTTAGCTTTGGTCACAAAATTTAGGGTATGGTGTTTTGGGATTAATCTTGCCATTCCCATGATTACTGAGATTTCCCCGCTGTTACGGGATGCCATGTTCTCCTCTACTCTGAGGGATAGGTTCCGTACGTCCCCATCCTGGAGCCATGCTCCACCTCCACCGTCCTGGTCTATGCTGTGCTCTCCACAGGTCAGTATAGTTACGGTTTCTTGTGCTGCATATGGTGGGGGTGGGTCCTGACGTGCGGGCTCCCGCGGGTAGTGTTCGATTGGGCTGAATACTCGGAAACCACTTTCTATGGGGGGGTGTAGGGAGGTTGTTGGGTTGAAGAGGATCCTCTCTCGTCTTTGAAGTGCTCCTTGGGCTCACATTCCATAGTTTGACCGTCCCGTCGTACGAGCACGTAACGACTCGCTCTCCACCAAGGAGGTATGCTATCCCACGGATATCCCTTGCATGCGCTGATATCATTAATAGCGGCTTCATAGTGAGGTCGACAGTGCTTTTTGTTGAGTCGGGCATGGTAAAGAGAGTAGACACGTCGTGTAGGCTGCAGTCGGGGGCAAGAGTGCACAGTTTCAAATATCAGAGATTGGGTGCCCTCATCGACAGAAATCCCTGTAGTACTGGGGGCTGGTAAGGTACGTTGTTCGCTTCGTCCTGTTGATGCCTATTCAAACCATACTGTTTAGCGCCTGCAGCCTAGCACGTGCTACACATCAGGCATGTACACACGGCATTTTCCATTCGACGGTGGTCTGACCCTGGCAGGAAGGGATCTGCACATCTTCTAAGTTGGCCGAATCACAGTATGTACCTGATTTCCTCCGTGCGCTCACCACCATATAGCTCATTCCTTTGCATAGCGTTCTTCGCCGTAGCTTTGCACCTTTCCTATTTCATAGATCATTGCACTGCCCGCCCGCGCGGATCTCATCCACATTCATGTGAACATATCTCACCCTGCAGGTTTTCGTCGCGCACCACCACGAACTTCTCTTGCTTGGAGCCCATTACCTTGTCTGCTTGCTCGACGGCCGCATCGATGCCCATGGCGTGGTCAAGAGCCTCGTTCTCAAAGCATCCTAGACCATATCACCCACGAAAGACGCAGAAGCCGATCACCTCGTGCCTGCATCTGTTGCGCCTGTTGTTGAAGCTGTCGTGGAACTTAACATGGTAAATCTGTGGCTTGACCAACCAAGAAACATAGGAACTTGTTGAAGATCCAGCATAAGCAGGGTGGACGTATCAAGTGGCCGGCTTATACGGCATATTTGAAACCTCAGTAAGTTTTCCTTCGTTTTTGCTCGTCTTCGGGGGATGGCCCGTGTGATCATATATATGCGTTTTCAGGTCTTATTGGACGTGCGACGTGCTCTATTCTGAGTCTGTTGATTGCGTGTTGGAAGGACTTTGGCACTTTTGCAAATCTTTAGGTGAAGGCGAGTACTATTGCGTCATTGTGATCACTGGTGTGGGTATTAAGAAGTGGTCTTCAGCTGGGGAGGCTCATGGTCACCGCAACAGCACGACCCCGGCACCTTAGGTTTTCGCATCTACCTTCCTCACTCAGAACGAAGCTGTCGTTCCTAATGAGCATGCACCATACAACATTTTTTTCTCGAGCCCTCACTGGTACCACCTGCGGCCGCAGCCATCGGAATGTTCAATTTGCCACGTGCAAACGACCACCCCCTTGTTCTACGCCGCTGTTCATGGAGCCATGGGTTTGGCGACAGTGCTGGTTAACATCGTCGCTACGACTATACCCGTGCTCTGAAGGCGTGGAGGATTAACTTTCTGTCAGTTTTTGGAGGGCGTTCTTCGTCTCGATGCGTTGCCATGATGTGACTCGCCAAGGTGAGTACGGGACAATGATGTGGATAATTTTGGTTCGCTAAATGTCACCTTAATAGGTCGTGTGTTGAATTGCTTGCCTGGCTCCTCGTCACCTGTCACTTTCTCGCTGGCGAAGTTTTCCGCCGCCATCATAACCGTTGAGCGCCTAGACGTTGGCCGTTTTGTTTAGCACGAACGAAATCGGATTTCTTCTAATTGTTAGTGAGTTTGAGTTTCACTCTCTTCTTCACATTCCCGTGGTTATAGGCAGCTTCCGTAGCCTTCTTGCTCTCGTATGGCCAACGACTGGTTGTGGCATCCGTCGTACGGAATCTAAGCCGCTCGACAATTTCTCGAGATTCGGAGAGTATTCTTACGGACCGTCTATGCATTGTCCGCCACATATCGCTTCAGGACGATCTGCACGGCAACATCGGTGACACCACCAAGGTTTGCTCCACCTCATTCCCATTAACCGCAGCCTGAACTGAACCAACCTGTGCGATTCTTAGAAGTCGTACAACCTGCATATGGCTGCTCCTCGACGTTACTTTGACCCATCGAGAACCCGGCAGTTCGGACCACTACGTTGGTTGCGTTCTCGGTATATGTCAGATCTCGAATTACTGGTCTTTGTATCACGAGGTACATGCCGGTTCTGGACTGCTCTCGAGTTCGGTCTGAAGTGCGTATGCCCACATTCAAACGGCAGTCGCTCCAGTTCTAAGCCTTCCGTAGCTCCGTCGAGCGCATCGTAGAATACCTGGACCTCCTTCGAGAGCCCCAGTCATCGTCGAGTCCAGCCGTCCACCACAAGGAAGACATCGTGAGCGTCGACCGCATTATCCTCGAGCTTATAACGTATGGCATATAGGCGTTGCAGTATGCCAATACTATCTGGAATCCTATTAGCAGCTGCCAGAGGTGCGCCGGGAACGACAGGGAGCTAGAGACGACAACCTTGAGTGGGACATTGACGAAACGCCTGAGCATACACGCACGTCTAGGAGCGAATCGTGTGCCTGCAATTGTGAGAGTGAAAATGGAAGACATTTGAACATGTAGATATACCTTTTTTGACCATCGTCCCATCACGGAACGCGCCACGCCGATAGCTGTCCCCTGCTCCCGCCACCGGGGGAGAATGTAACTGCAAGCGGTGGGTGTTCCTGTTGGAGTAACACTTCGAGTCGGTCATGATCACCAGAGTTCGAGTCGGCCGCCCAGAAACGAATGGTTGTGTCAATGGAAGCACTCGCGATTTCCGTGCTGTAGCAGTCCGATCCAGCCACCAGTCAGCTTTCGAGATCTGTTGACCATAGTTCGACAACTTTCGCCACCCGTCCATATAAACGACGTTGCATTGTCACATTTATAGTAAAAGCGAGATTCCACCTTCTGGAGAACGTCCCTACGACCTACTAATACAATTAACTTGTGCATTGGTGTCGGGATGGTCTGAACCATGGCCTGTCGACGATGCCATCTGCACTATACTATCCTGAGTCTTTGGAGATTCTACCTTTGAAATTACCTGGAAGTTTCTTGCGTACTTGCAGTTCCCGAAGTCGCCAACTGCCGTTCAAGTTTGGTTGCAGCCTGTTCCGAAGTGAGACAATGCCATCTCAGGTTAGAGATCATGCAAGGTTTACCAGTTCCTCAGTCACCACTTCAAGCTGACGTTGTAGAGTCTCGATTCTCCAGTGTGCTCTTTCAACTTGAAGTTCCAGCTCTCCTTTCATGTTGCTTAGACCCTCTGGTAAAAATGGTTGGCGGTCAACGATTACGGATGAAGAACGTGAGACGCACGGTGTGGAACAGTATCGGGTAGGTTAACAGCAGTAGGAAGGTCCAATATATTTTGCGATGGCGGACTAGTACGTGGGGATGCAGCAACATGAGGGGTTGCATTGGAAGGTCGTGTAATAAGTTCAGTGAGCGTGACGGCAGGCAGAGCAGATGCAGTGCTAGAGCGGCCTCGTCGGCGAGCAAAGAACCCGCAGCAAGATACATGCACATGGTCTGAATTGTGCTGTGGCACGGGAGTCGCCTCACTCGCTTGATTGCCATCAGCGTCGTCGGGCGAATCTGACGAGTCCAATGTGATGACCGAATAGTGCGCAGCAGCACCTGTAGTTGTTGACGTTGGGTCTGTAACTATTTGGGTGGTTGTATTGGCGGGTCTTGGGGGCGCGTATGTACTAGTACGCTATTCAAGGAATGGTTAGCGAAACGGGATGATAACCAGACGGTCCTGCCTACGTATGGTGCATATCCTGGATAGATTGGTGTCCGACTCACAGGCGGGTCATTTGAGCGTATGAACGAAATGCGAGGTAGTGCCTTCCACAGGTTCCAAGAGAAAGTCGATTTTTGCACGCGAGAAGAGCCTTCAGTCGCGTGAGTGTTTCGTACATGGGCCTGGTGTGATGATGGACGATGGGTGGAGGTGGAAGGAAGCTAGTAGGAATACTGGTTAGGACGCAAGGTAGCGACGATGTCCGCCTTGGATGAACTCACATCTACAGGGTCGAGTGCATGACGACGACTGCCGGTTGCTAGTGGTATGGCTACGGCAGGGAGCTACAGATGCATGGCTATGAGGAGATTGACGAAACGGCTGAGCATGAACGCACGTCTAGGAGTGAATCGTGTGCCTGCTGTTGTCAGGAGTCACTAGTCAAAATTGGGCCTGGAACACATTTTAACATGTGTCACGGTATATACATACCTTCTTTTGACTGTCATTCCACCATGGAACCCGCCATGTCGAGAGGTTTCCCTGAACGTCACCGCAGGCCACAAATTCACCTGACTGGAAGAATGTAACTGCATATACATCGTGCTCATGTTGTAGCAGCACGTCGAGTTGGTCACCAGAGTCGGTTGCCCAGAAACGAACTGTTGCGTCGCGGGCAGCACTCGCAATTTTTGTACCGTCGGGAGAGAGAGCAAGCTGGTTTATCTCCTCCGCGTGACCGGTCCATGGATCTCCAAGTTGCTCACCATTTTCAGAGCTCCAGCAGCGAATGGTCCAATCCCAGGAACCCGAGAATATCCGGCTTCCGTCCAATGACCAGAGAAGCGAGCTGACCGAGCCTGTGTGACCTTGCGTGGGACCGAGAATGAGAATTCCGCTTTCGACATCGAATACTCGGATGGCTCCATCCCAATGTCCAGAAGCGAGCATCTTCCCGTTTGGAGAGAAGCAGACTGAGTACACTTGACTCTCAGTGCTGATCGAGTGTTTAATCTCTCCACCCTCCATCCCCATGTTGATGATCCATCCTCCGTAATCACCGCTTGCAACAAGTCGATCGTCGGGTGATAGGGAAATACAATGAATAGGGCCTGCATCACCACCCCACTCTGCTTTGGCCTGATGCGTCTCCACATCCCATACGCACAGTCCCTTTTTCTCACCACAACTCACTATCCACTTCCCATCCTTCGTGACCGCGGGACCACTGACCCAGCGACCGTGTTCCATCGACGTTCCTTCTTGTTCGGCATTCTCCACACTCCATAGTTTCATCGTCCCATCGGCCGAGCACGTAACAAGTCGTTCTCCCCCAGGGAGATATGCTACTCCTGTGATACAGTTTTTATGCGCTGATATCATCAATAGCGGCTTCAGAGTGAGGTCAGCAGTGCTTTTTGACAACTCGGACATGTTTGGGAGAGTAGATGCGTCGTAGAGGCTACAGTTGGGGGTAGGGAATATACAGGGTCAAATACCAGAGATTGGGTGTCCTCGTCGACAGAAATCCCTGCGGGCTGGTGAGTTGGTAAGCTATGTTATTCGCTTCGTCCTGTTGATGGCTATTCTGATTCAAACCATGCAGTTTAGCGCCTGCAGCCTAACACGTGCTACACATCAGACCCCCAAGTCCTCATGTACACACAGCATCTCCCATTCGACGACCCAGGCATCTGCACATCTATTAAGTGGCAGGTGTATAAGGCATATTTGAAACCTTGGTAGGTTTTCCTTCGTTGTTTTTGCTCGTCTTTGTGGGGTGGCTTAAGTAAGTGATCGTGCTGACCATATATGTGTGCATTTTCAGGTCTTATTGGATGTGCTCTATTCTGAGTCTGTTGATCGTGTGTACTGGGGAGGCTCACGGTCACCGCAATAGCACGACCTCGGCACCTTAGGTTTTCGCATCCACCTTCCTGACTCAGAACCAAGCTGTCGTTCGTATCAGCATGCACCATACAACACCACTCGAACCCTCACGGATACCTCCTGCGGCCGCAGCCATCGGAATGGTTCGATTTGCCAGGTGCAAACGAGTACCCCCTTGTTCTAGGTCACTGTTCATACAGCCATGGGGCTGGTAATAGCGCTGGTTAACGTCACGTCTACGACTATACCCGTGCTCTGAAGGCGTGGAGGATTAACTTTCCGTCAGCTGTTGGAGGGGATGACCTGCATATGGCTGCTCCTCGACGTTACTTTGACCCATCGAGAACCGGGCAGTTCGGACCACTACGTTGTTCGCGTTCTCTGTATATGTCAGATCTCGAATTACTGGTCTTTGTATCACGAGGTACATGTCGGTTCTGGACTGCTCTCGAGTTCGGTCTGAAGTGCGTATGCCCACATTCAAACGGCAGTCGCTCCAGTTATAAGCTCCGTACAGCGCATCGTAGAATACCTGGACCTCCTTCGGGAGCCCCAGTCATCGTCGAGTCCAGCCGTCCACCACCAGGAAGACATCGTGAGCGTCGACCGCATTATCATCGAGCTTATAACGTATGGTATATATGCGTTGCACTATGGCAATACTGTCTGGAATCCTATTACCGTCTTCGAATGGTTCACGTTCACATGGGTGCATGTACCCGTTGGTCGAGCGCTGCAGCCACCTGATGAGCGTGGTCAGTTCTTGTATTTCATGTGCCTCCTTATGTAGGTCTCTGACGATCTTACAGACGTCGTACTGGGAAACGAAATGACGGTCACAAGCAGACAACTGACGATGCTCCACGATCGACGAGTGCCGGCGCATGCACGCGATTTCGTATGCTTCTCAGTCGTCTTGGTCGCGTCATCAGTGTGTCAACATTTTATTATTTGCTTATTTGGATACCCATGCGACAAAGGACGATATAACGCGGTCGTTTGAGTCATTTGGAGCATGACAATGCTATGTATGGATCGCTCAGAGCTTGATCTGAAACATACACTCGGATTTCCAACGCCACCATCCCGGCTCTAACACTTGCATAGCTCTGTAGAGTGTGTCTCAGAACACCTCGACCTCCCTCAAAATCCCTAGCTATCATCAACTCCAACCGTCTATCCGCGTACTGGATTTCGAGCTCGATTAATAACCCGCTCATCTCTGCTGACGACCTCGTTATCAAACACGCACCGGAGCTCCGTCCGACATTGTATCAGGTCTCGTGTGGTCTGAAGGCGAGGGAAAGGGTGGGGCCGCTACGTTATTATCGGAGACGTCGAGGAACAACCATGATCGATTGTAAGACCGAGAACCCCGTTGACGCGTTGACGGCTCGCCGGTGTTAACCATCCATGTTACAGACTAGCACGAAGTTGCGAACCCCAGTGCAGCCCTCACACGGACTGCTTGGGTAAGTCAGCGCAGTTATCTAGGTGCTGGGTCCTCATCGGGCGCATCAGAGCTGGACATGGATTCTACCATTACCCAGAATCTTCTGCACTCGGGCTGTCGGGATAGGTTGAGGTGTCACCTCCCTTGATAGATAATTCGGTCGCCCTGGATGCGACGTATATCTGCTGTCGAGGCTCGTATCTCGCCTTGTCTATTAAACTTCGGGAGCATCGTAATATCAATGCCGATTTCAAGTCCTCTAAGTCCTCGTTAGTTATTGGGGCTCTGTGTATCCCAATTTTGGTAAAGCGCATGGCGAAGAGGACCATTGAATGGGACTCTCAAGCAAACGGCAATGCGGGACACCTAAACTCGGCCAGTTGGCCCCCCTTCTATCGCTGCTACTTATGCCGAACGGAATTCTAGGTTCTCAGCACCGGAGAGTTGTTATAAGGTAGCCCTTACGGTCCGTACATTGAAAGTCAAGATCATGTCGGGGACTGCTGGCTGTTAGTGGTATGCCGGGCACGGCAGGGAGCGAGAGACGATGGGGGTGAGAAGGACATTGACGCATACACGCACGTCTAGGAGCGAATCGCGTGCCTGCAATTGTGAGTGAAAATGGAAGACGTTTGAACATGTAAATAGGTTGCATTGACATTTAAAAGCGAAATTCGTCCTTCCAGAGGACGTCCCTACAGCTGACTAATACAGTTAACTCTTGCATTGGAGTCGGAATGGTCTGAACCACAGCCCGTCGACGAAGCCATCTGCACCATGTCCTGAGCTGGTCGATAGATTCTACCCTTGAAATCACGTCGAAGTTTCTTGCGTACTTGTAGTGCCCGAAGTTGCCAACTGGCGTTCAAGTTTCATTGCTGCCTGTTGCGAAGTGAGACAATGACCTCCCAAGTTACAGATCATGCAAGGTTTACCATTTCCTCAGCCATCACGTCAAGCTGACGTTGCAGAGTCTCATTTTTCGACCGTTCTCTTTCAACTTGAAGTTCGAGCTCTCTTTTCACGTTGATTAGACCGTCTGCTAAAAGCGTCGGCGGTCAACAATTACGAATGAAGAACGTGAGACGTACGGTCTGGGACATGGTCGGGCAGCTGAACAACAGCAGGAAGGTCTAATATATTTTGCGATGGCGGACTATGTGAGGATGCGGCGACAGGAGGGGCTTCACTGCAAGGTTGTGCAGAAATTTGGGTGAGCTCGACGGCAGGCAGAGCAGAAGCAGTGCTAGCACGGCCTCGTCGGCGAGTGAAGAGTCCGCAGCAAGATACTTGCACATGCTCTGAATTGTGCTGTGGTACGGGAGTCGCTGCACTCGCTTGATTGCCCTCAGCGTCGGAGTCGGAGTCTGACGAGTCCAATGTGATGACCGAATAGGGCGCAGCAGCACCTGTAGCTGTTGAGGCTGGATCCGTCACTGTTTGGGTCGTTGCTTCGGCGGGTCTTGGGGGCGTGTATGTACTAGTACGCTAGTCAAAGAATGGTTAGCGAAACGGGATGATAACCAGACGGTTCTGCCTACGTATGGTGCATATCCTGGATAGATTGGTGTCCGAGTCACAGGCGTCTCATTTGAGCGTATAAACGAAACGCGAGGTACTGCCTTCCACAATTTCCAAGAGAAAGCCGAGTTTTGTGTGCGAGAAGAGCCTTCAGTCGCGTGAGTGTTTCGTATATGGGTGGAGGTGGAAGGAAGCTAGTAGGAACTTATGGTTAGGACACAACGCAGCGAAGATGTCCACCTTGGACGAACTGACATCTAAAGGGTCGTGTGCATGTCGATGACTGCTGGTTGCTAGTGGTATGGCAGGGAGCTACAGAGGGTGGGTATGAGAAGGAGATTGACGAAGCGGCTGAGCATAAACGCACGTCTAGGAGTGAATCATGTGCCTGCAGTTGTGAGGAGTCAAAGTGGAGCTTGGAAGACGTTTGAACACTTAGATATACCTTTGTTCGACTGTCGTCCCACCATGGAACGCGCCATGTCAATAGATTTCCCTCGCTGTCGCCGCAGCCATAAATTCACCGGAGGGGAGAATGTAACCGCATATACTGGATGTTCATGTTGTAGGAACCCATTGAGTGGGTCACCAGAGTCGGTCGCCCAGAAACGAACGGTTTTGTCTTGGGAAGCACTCGCTATTTTTGTACCGTCGGAAGAGAGAGAAAAGTAGTTTATCGGCCTGAGTCACCAGTCCATGGATCTCCAATTTGCTCGCCATTTTCAGAGTTCCAGCAGCGAATGGTGCCATCCCACGAACCCGAGAATATCCTGCTTCCGTCTAACGACCAGAGAAGTAAGTTGACAGTGAATGTGTGACCTCGCATCGGACCGAGAATGAGATCACCGCTTTCGATGTCAAACACTCGGATGGCATAATTGAGATGTCCAGATGCGAGGCTCTTCTGGTTTGGAGAGAAGCAGAGTGAGTACACTCGATTCCAGTCTCGATCGAATGTCGAATCTCTCCATCCTCCATCGCCCTGATAATGATCCTTCCTCCGTTATGACCGCTTGCAACAAGTCGATCGTCGGGTGACAGGGCGATAGAACGAATAATGTCATCATCACCCCACTCAGCTTTGCCCTCATGCGTCTCCACATCCCATACCCTCAGTCTATTTTTCTCACCACCACCACTCACTATCCACTTCCCATCCTTTGTGACTACGAGACAATCGATCCCAATACCGTGTTCCATCGACGTCCCTTCTTGCTCGCCATTCTCCACATTCCATAGTTTGACCGTCCCATCGCCCGAGCACGTAACGAGTCGCTCTCCACCAAGGAGGTATGCTATCCCTCGCATAATCATTTCATGCGCTGATACCATTAATAGCGGCTTCAGAGTGAGGTCGACAGTGTTTTTCGTCGAGTCCGACATGGTCGAGAGAGTAGACATGTCGTGTAGGCCGCAGGGAGTGTGATGGGTCAAATGTCAGAGATTGGGAGGCTGTGTCGAAAGAAATCCCCATAGTACTGCGCGCCAGTGAGTTACGTTGTTCACTTCGTCCTATTGATCGCTATTCGAACCATGCTGTTTGGCGCCTGCAGTTTACCACTGGGACGTATTGAGTGGCCGGTTTATAAGGCGTTGTTGGAGGGTATCCTTATGGACGGTCCGTACATTCTCCGCCAAATATCGCTTCACGGGCGATATGGATGACAACTTCGATGGCACCACGAAGGTTTGCTCTATCTCGTCCCCATTAACCGCAGCCTGAACTGAACCGACCTGCGCAATTCATAGATGTCGTACAACTTCTGGATGACCAACAGATGGCTGCTTCTCGACGTTACTTTGACCGATTGAGAACCGAGCAGTTCTGTCGGAAATTCCCTAAGGCACATTCCAATGCTGCCATATTGGGACTGATTTAAACATCATTGCAACCGAATTGCAACCATGATGGAACAGGAGCAAGTGACGTTCCAATGGACCATGATTATGTCAAACATCTTGGAATTCATGCCGTTGCGTCAGGAGACTGTTCCAAGCGGTGCCTGCTATTTTGGTCAGTTACAAGGGGTTACAGGGCACGTGATCCCATTTCAAGTCGCTTACAATATCAATATCATCCTTCTGAATCGCCTCCTTGTCCTCATGGCCAACAGCTGTAAAACATTCATCATACTACTTGTCCACCTGTATCTGTCAACACATCAGTGTCACTAGCTAATCTTTCATATGACCATTGACAGTCCTTTCCATCAACAACGGTCTTCTTCAAGGTGCTTGCAACCGCTGCACAATGCACCTCAGAGGTGATTCAGAAGATCTTGACAACCGCGTCATCGACTACTTCGTTAAGCTGTACAAGAATGAGAACAGTACAGTATCGACATCTCAGCCAGCTTGCGCGCTATGGGCAAGTTGAACCATGGGGCTACTAATAATAATTCAGGGAGGCCATTACGAGGACCCTGCTGAGCCAGTAGCAGACTACTAGCAG
>MU124053.1:0-24714 GCA_014904935.1 Melanogaster broomeanus
TCTATGCACCAGCTTTGGTGTCGACTGAGCGCGGGTGCGTGGGGACTGGTATGCGTTTCGCTGGCGAATTGCGGCACGACAGAGGGTGGTTATGGACAGTTTTCCCCTCGTTGGACATAAGCTTGACCCTCGAGGATGAGTAGTATATCCACTGGCACTGCAGCATTTTGTGACGGTGTCGATACATAGCTCCCAATTCGGGAAGGTACGGATCACCAAAAACACAGAGCCACAATCTTGACTTTCGACAACCACCACGAACGTCAAAGACATGACCGGACACGACAGGCTGGCACGGTGGTGACCACAAATTAGTCGTGCACAATGCGACTTTGGTGACAACGATGGCTCACATATTTTCTTCTCATCTCCCACTTCTTGGAAAGACGATTGAACGTGCAATTCGACTGACCGCTCTCCGGGCATCAGAGAGCAACTCTTTACCATGCGGCCAGTCGAGGACGAACTTTTTTCAGCGTGCAGCCGCTGTACACGTCGAGTACAAGAGGGCAACAGGAGATTTCTCGGAAGTGTAGAATGCCTCTCAATACCTCCTGGCTACTTTTTCTCACAGCTCGGCCCTTTGGGAATTCTTAGGGATTGTCAACTATTCTGTGTAAAAGCCAAGTCAAACGTGTATTCAGTACATGGCCTCGTATGCTTCGCAACGATAGGATCAACACCACTTGCCACCCCAAGATCAATTGATATACACATGGCGCCCTGGAATACCTGCGCTAACATAATTCCCCTGCCAAGATACCACACCTGGAACAAGTCCTGCTGTAAGCTCTCCCAGGGTGGCTTCTTGCTCTATAATAGGCGTTCAAGCACATGGCCGGAATATCACTAAGTATATTATCTGTGTTGTTACTAGTACTGATCCACGTCGATCCCTGGAGCAAGCCCGCCAGCGTGGAGGTCTCATGCGGGATTTTCCCATGTGGGGTGTGTGTCTAGCCGCCCAGCCACGGAACTGAGTTGTCCTACGCCTTGCACCGTTTAATGTTTATCTTCAAGTCTTTCGTCAAACTGATGTCTCCGACCGCCATGTGTTCATATCTATGCAAGGTGAACGACTTTGGGCTGGAGTGGATTTATATTAAGAGGAGCATGGGTGTGAGTACGACGTTCGGCGACATCACGGAATCCTGGGGAGAGTGGGTAGTGGCCTGCGAAGGGTCAATAAGGCACAGGTAAGCTTCTTTTGGCAGCTTGCTGGCAGGCGTAATAATGACCCGTGCTTATTCCGAGAAACAGCACACTCGGAGTCCTTCAAACGGGTATGGTGTCCAAGTGAGATTGAGTGAGGCGTCCGCTCATTTCTCGTCAATTCCGCTGCATTCAAGTACCTGGTAAACCACAGGAATAGGTTCGATGGATGGACTAACTTGTAATCAGCAGTGAACCCGATTGGTCTGTTTGGGAACACGTTGTGCCCCTGTTAGTAACACGGTGAGACGGCATCTCATTGACTCCGAATTAATAGTCACTGCTGGCACAATGACTACTGAAATATTATGATACAGAGCGAACATGACCTCAGCTCCACAACCATTTTAACAGATATATCGTGACTCCTCCTACGGCTTCTTCCTGCGCAACATCTTGTATGGTGGGTTTACTGAATGACATATAAAACCGAAAAATTACTACTTAGCGCTTCGTTGGGTTGCAGTTTTGGGGTTGATGGCTAGACACCTTTGATCTCCCAGCCGTTCGTCCGCCGTGCAATTCGAAGTATGATGATGACACGAAGGTGGGTGGAAATAAGACAATACAGCCGCACTAAAATTAGGCACATAGCTCTTCTCGCCTGTGAGCGATCCTGACCTAGTACTCACGAGCTCGGGTAATAAAGGCATCCTCTCTTTGTAGATTTACCTCACCTCCAACCCCGTTATCACCAGCATGGCATCGATTCCAGACCCCCAATCTATGCTATGGCCGATTCAGGTCAACGACTACATCTCTGGTATGGCTGTTCCCGATTCTAGATGACGAATCCTGTTAGCGCTTGCTTAACTCCGCGTGACCCGCATTAGTGGCAATGGCGACTGTCATTTCTTACGACTATGGTTGGTTTCATCCAATTCTGCTGTGCTACTTTCGAGTGACAGATCTTGTCTATATCAGTCCTCACCCTTTCCAGAGAGGTGCGTGAACCTTGGAGTCAAGTACCAGAGGGCTCAGGTTTCAAATCGGAATAGATAGAGTATGTTTGGGTGAGTTGACGAGCGTCTCTTAATCATCGTCACTTTAGAGTAGTAGAGTAACGCCGGTAACAGAATAGACCACGGACACCGATGTCGGCGATGTTCTTCGTGGTTCGTACAGTTTTTGAGCTCCCAACCCTCGTGAACTGATCATTTGACAGGTTCGTTACCTTGGTTATCCAGTTGCGATGTGAGTTGATGCATGTCGTAGTCTGTAAGCTGCACTGACGTTGGCTCTGCAGTGTCCAAGCATTCGGTAAGTTCTTGGTGATACGGACGATGCTTGAAGGAACTGAGAAACCACCTCGAAGGCGGTAGCAGCTTGTGGTTCGGGTCTAATAGTGTTCGTGATTCAAACTGACTGTCCAATGATGGAGAACTGAGCGAATTCACCCACAGTTGTGCGTTCCTTCTTGCTGACGGAAAAACTAGCTAACGCAGGAGATGTCAAGCTGTAAGCAGGCCCGCCAAATCCAGCTTCATCTAATTAATGTACGACATTTCGGAAGGCACTGCAATTTTTCTCTTCATGACCTGGGGCTTCGCTTTCTTTATTCTTGTCACCGATCGTGAGCCATATACCTATTATCGCGATAACGGTGGTATGAATGGCAGTGCTTTCGCAGTTGTGATGCTCCTCCGTGTATATGCTATGTACAACCGGTCCAGGATAATGCTCAGCATCCTCATCTTGGTTTATATCCCAGCCACGGCCATTCATTTGGTCTTGACCGGCATTGTCAACAATCCTAATACCCATTTGTCGGGTATGTGTGCCAGTGTCAGGTTCTCATATTACTTATTGACCTCCTTTACAGTCACTGCTATGGAGCTGATCAACACGAAATCATGTGCCTTCGCCTACAGTGATGGCACCTACCTCCTCACGTATATCAACGTTTCGCGAACTGTGATCAGTGTTGTCCTATGCGTCTTAGCAGTATCCCAATTCTTGAGACACTCTTGGGAAAGGCGCAGAGCACTGGGACGTTGGCAGACGAATCGATATATGAAACTACTGGTACAGGAAAGCATCCTTTATTTCGTCGTGTATGTCTACCCTTTCATCGCGCACGCTCACCACTCTGACACCGCCGTTTCCTCTCCAGGGACGTCCTTTACAACGTGGTGGCGCTAATTCTAGGCACCTCGACGTTGTTGACTGTTGGTGAACAGATATTTGGAGGGTCTTCCACTGTTGCTCCCTACATACTTGCGCCTCGGCTTATAATCAGCGTGCGGGAGGTACATTCTAAGATCATAGGAGAAGATATGGATGGTGGGTTTGGTTTGCAGTCGGAACGCTTCTCGACGAGCCGGAGGGACAGGGAGGATGATTGGGGGACACTCGACGGAGATAACTGAGGTTGCGGTTGATTTCGATTAACTCGGTGCCTGAATCCCAGTACTCTTGACTTTTGTAGGTACTTATTCGCTCGTTTTGTCCCTACTGTCCTTTCCCCCATACCTTAACTTATGTATACTATCTCCGAACGTGTTAACATGAACTCGTACCCCAGACTGCTACAAATTGCAACATTCAAACAGAACTGGCGGGTAATGCCCACGACGGCCCAGCCTCAACGTCTATTAACTTGAGGAGGAAACAATGATGACGAGATTCCAGTCTTCTAGTTGTCTAAACCATGGTGTCATGAGGATGAACCGCAGTGGTGCAATGCGCATGCGTGGTTGATCAGATAAAAAGCAGAATCTGTACTTACAGTGCTTTTCATAATTATAAGTACAGTTATGCGGAAACGCTGTAGACACAAAAACGCGGTCGGCAATAGCCAGCCATGGACCCCGTAAGCACCTTAGTGGGAAGTTCGAAACCTGAGTGCGCTCCTCTACCTGCCGAATGCCTCCATACAACGTCTCCAAGGACCTTAAGGCCCGTATACCAGCTCTACACCATGACGGCTGCAGTGTCCAGCAAATATGTGATCTCGCCATCAAAACAATTCTTCTCGAACTATGGTGTTGTCGGCAACCCTTACAGATTCAGATATTACTCTTGTGTTGGCGGGCGTCCTCGTCTCTTGAGCCAATATAAAACCTGAACTTCAAGGTCATTCCAGTTGTCTTGTCATCGTCAATGGGTGCTGTGGGCCCCTTGCATAGGACTTCCATCCCAATCCTCTCACCTTGTCGTTGTCGATGGGTGACCACTCTTGTGGGCCCCTCGCATAGGACTTCCATCCCAATCCACCTTGTTGTTGTTGATGGGTGCACTCTTGTGGGCCCCTCGCATAGGACTTCCGTCCCAATCGTCTTGCCTGGTCATCGTCGATGGGTGCCCACTCTTGTGGGCCCCTCGCATAGGACCGTGACTTCCGTCCCAATCGTCTCACCTGGTCGTCGTCGATGGGTGCCCATCCTTGTGGCCCCCTCACGTCGTCCCAGTCATCTTGTCATTGTCGATGGGTGCCCACTCTTGTGGGCCCCTCGCATAGGACTTCCATCCCAATCGTCTTGCCATCGTCAATGGGTGCCCACTCTTGTGGGCCCCTTGCATAGGACTTTCGTCTCAATCCTCTCACCTTGCCGTCGTCGATGGGTGCCATTCTTGTGGGCCCCTTGCATAGGACTTCCATCCCAATCCTCTCACCTTATCCGCACGTTTGGCACGCACGAGTTACTCGCCGATAACTAACCGGCTTACAGGGTCTGTCGGGGAAGCTGAGGTGGGGTTAACATGGCACCTCTCGATCGATACCAAGGCATCTGGAGAACCCCAGGAGAATTTGCATGGGTTTACGTCGCTGCAGCAGCCCTTCTTTCTTTCTTTCTTTCTTTATCTACCACCAGCCCTGATGTCAATGATGTCCTTCATGTCAATAAAACTGATATGATGGGGAGCTCCTTGCATGATTTTGGTCCGACTATACTGATATGTATATACAAGTCCTTGCCAGTTGTTTTATTCCCTTTGTCGGGAACTAGTAATTTAAAGATGCATTGGTTGAGTGCTCATACAATCTGCAGAATGCGCCATCAGTTGATGAATGCGAGGTGATTTGGTGGTTGAAGGCCACCTTGTGGCCTGCTCACGTGGCTATCCAGTCCGAGCCCTCACATGCCGTTGACAAGGGGCGCAGATACTAAGTACGGGAGGAGAAGACATGCCATGCAGGAATGCTGGTGCGGCGCTGACCCTCCGAAACAAGGCGGTCAGTAAGATTTCAGTAAACCACTGGCACCAAGCAAGTGAATCATGCTCATATCGCAGGCTGGCCTTCCATGGATGTGAACTATTTCGCAGTGTAGACATAATGGTTGCACCAATGAACAGCCTTCCTGCGAGAGCGTTGGATGTGTAAAGGGATGGAAGAGACGTTTACTAGATCTGAGTCGTGCTGGGTAAGTCTTGCAGATGAACTTCGAAGGGACTGGAACTTCATCGATGCTTCAAAGCTTCATCTGAGACGGTGACTGCCATCTAGCATGACATTGTCTAATATGTTGCGCGGTTCGCATATATGTACATGGCACTGACAAACTAATTTGTTTGGCATCACTTTGTCTGTACACCCCACCACGAGTAGTGAAAAGGCTGTTACACCTGGACAGACATTGGGAGGATATTGTCAGGGGAGAGTTCGGGCAACGTACTGTCGTGCAAGTAGGCTGTTTGACCTCCGGATAGAAAATAGTTTAGAATGCGCAGGTTTGTGGCCCTGGTAATGGGGTCAAACACCGAATTGCATATGAGACATGTAGATGCAAAAAGGGACCCACGGACAAGGGAGAGGGATCTACGCGAGCTTGACGGGCAAGGCAAAATTCGCGAATGCTGTTTCCGACTGAATGTGGAGCGCCAAGGACGACAAAAGCCTGGAGGAGTATGGTCGTAGACTAGAGACTATAATAGCGATAGACTGAAACTACATGGGTCTTCGAGATTATAGTTGTGGACGCTTAGTCAATGGGTTGTCCTGTTTTCAAATGTACACTGAGCTTACTTCCGGACAACGGGACTCACGTACCAATGCTGAAATAAATGGCAGTAGCTTGTGAAATATTCGAGAGCACATGTCCCACACCAGTGTCCGAATACAATGGAGAGAAAAGGACACATCGTAACTGGTACTTCGTCTAGTAAGAGAGGAATGTCGAGGGACACTGAGGCCGAGAACGAGCAGGAGTGACAGTGATCGGCCACTCCAAATTCCAATAGCATCCCGCAGATGAAGCATCAGCATCTCGGAGCACGACTTCGAGCAGAATTCTACTTGCATTGCGGCCAGACTCCAGTCCACGTTGGTCTATCTGTGTGCCCTGAAACAGGATGTAAGTTCGTTCTCCATCCACAGTTGTGACATGGTGCGCATGAAAGTAAGAGAGTTGGACCCATAAAAGTCGAAGAGAGCCACCACCGAGGTCGTGACAGAGAAGTGTTGTCTCTCTACATCGATCTCATCCTTGGATTCTTCGATTCCCTTCCGTGGAGTGGGAACCTCTTGCCGAAATCGGCTCCGTGTCGAGTCTGGACTCACAGCTTCATCGTTCATCGAATACAACGAGGAATGGCACGTCGCCATCACAAAACGGCAGTGCAGGACTCCGATGGAAAGACATCGTGGTGACTTATGCATTATATCGACTCCTGATAGGTTGACCGCTCTTCAGACCCACGAAAACGTACAATCCATGGGGTCAATCGAGGTCGAGCGCTCTCTCAAAATGCGGCCGTACGTATCAAATACTGCCAGCAAGAGAATGGCAAGAGAATCCTCGGAAGTGTAGCATGCGTCTCGGTACCCTCCGAACTGATGATGTCTCACTAAGTCAGTAGTCGACACACCCAGGAATAGTCAAGTGCTCTTTGATCAGACTAAGTCAAACCTTAATGGACATCTTATCCTCACGACCGGAGTAGCACTGGCGGCGAATAGGTTGAGTAGGTGATCTGTTTGCTTGCCGCTCCAAAATTACTGACGCTCCAGCGCGATAAACTTACAAATGCAGCTCGTTCCCCATATTGGGGACGGATTTCACAGCTATTCTGTGTTCTCAACTCAACTGATGAACATAGGCTCCCCCCGCTAGATCATAGGTCTTTAACTAAAAGGTCATTGGTATCTCCGGACCTCCGGTGACTTGGAGGTTGCCCGAGCTCAAGCACATGGTCAGACGTTCACCATATTGACCATGTCCCATCATTCGCTGGAACAAGCCCGCCACCATGGATGACACGTTCTGTTCTGGGCTATCAGGCCCGATCAGGTTACAGAGCTGAGTCCTCCTGCACTTTGTATTAGTTATTTTCAGGTGTTGCTTTCGTCACATGACACATTGATGTCTCACCTGCGCTTGCGCCCGTGTGCTCGTTTAATGACTTTGAGGCTGATGTGGCGTTTATTTTAAGAGGTGGCTGTAGGTCTAATAGGTCTAAAATTCTTCGACATCAGGAAGCCACGGGATCCTTGGGAACAGCGAGTGTGCACACGTATCGTCTGCATAGAGCAAGACAAAATAGTCCACTGGTAAGCTTCTCTTACTGGCAGCCGTGACGACGAATGCTCACTCCGGAAATATCAGTTCTATGAGCAGAGCACTTCATATTGTGCTTAAACGAGATTGGAGTGGGACGTCCGCTCCTCGGCCAATGTTGGTACTTCTACTCGAGCAATCAGAGTCGTCAGGTGGAAACAAAGCGCCCGAGCATGGCCTCATTGATCAAATAGAACCACTGCGGGACTACGGCGTTTCCCCTCCGGCACAAAGGAGGCAGCTCTCGCACCGGTGATGCAGTCACCGCTATCTCTTCTTCTATAAAAACCAATAAGACACGCGAGATCGTGGCTTCTATCCTTACTGATTTCCCCAAAGCTTTTAGCACCATGGCATCTACCCTTCAGTCAATGCTGGAGGATCAACTGCTAAACAATTACCTATCCAGTATGTCCACTATAACCTAGTGTTGACGGGTCTTACAATCTACTCTAGTTGTGGCTGCGACTGCCTTGGCATATGACTACGGTATACGCCATGGAATTATCGTATTCGATGCCTGAATGACCTCTGGGTTCCTAGTTATTACCCTTCCGCGAGAGGTGCACGCATATTCCAATGTTCCATTACCATTACTGATGCATCGTGCGTATATTCACAAGATAGATTACATTTGGGTCAGTCGGTGGTGCTTTGGGCTTACGTATACCTTCTGATGGTTCTAAAGAAAAGACGCCGGACCCCAATGTCCACTCTGTTTGTCGTGGTATGGACACCTCCAACTGTAAAGGCTTTCCGTCTCACTTAGGTTCGTCCTTCTAGGTCCGTTATGTCGGTCTGCCTGTCGCAATGTGAGTCTGCTTCGCTCACGTCGTCGTCCATACTGACCTCCAGGGGTCGTATACAGGGTCAGTTCGTTCTGTAAGCCAGGGTTAATGATTTATCTGCTCTTTGTCACTGACGATCCATACTCAAGACGGTAGCAGTTTCGTGTCTGGCACTACAACTGTCCGTTTTCTTTGATCACAGGTTATCAAAAATGCTGATCAATGCCTCTACACTGGCAGATGTAGGTACATTCATTGCTGATCACAAATCCTACTCGTTGAGGATGATCGTCATTCAGGTGTAAGCAACACTTGTTTCCCCCAATTCTAACATCACGCTTAATTTTTTTCGAAGGTAACTCCATCTATCTAATCGCCGTTTGGGGCTACATCGTCTTCCTCTGCGTCAGCGATTGTAAGTTACTTCCCATACAGGCTATCCTACTTATGTAGGTGATTCTTCAGTGGTGATGGTCCTTCGGATGTACGCAATGTACAACCAGTCAAAGATGGTGCTTGTTATAGTTCTGGTGCTATACATTCCAGCTGTCGTCGCCCTCCTTATCTGTACTGGTATATATTATAAACCCAACGCCGTCGTGGGAGGTATATTGATTATTGACGCTTTTATCTCGGTCATTGACTATTATTTTCATTAGATGAGACGTTCGGGGTATGCGCCGTGTCCCTCACCTCCGCACCCCAGATCACCTTATACCTCAATGTCACTCGAATATTTCTCAACATTACCCTTTGCATTCTCGCTGTTGCACGCTTCATCAGACACTGTCTAGAGATGCGCAAAACGCTCGGGCAGTGGCGAACAAACCAGTACATGAAGCTCCTCGCCACCGAAAGCCTATTATTCTTCGTCGTGTACGTGTTTCTTTTAAATGGAAGCCCGACTAGCTTGAGCCACAACACTGACCGCATTTTTCTGCCAGCAATTTCGTGTCAAATGTGATGTCGCTCAGCCTCGCGGTATCAACACCAGGAACTACACTCATTCTGCTAGTTGCTCTCAGCAACTTCCTTCCGTTCACACTCCCACCTCGTCTTATCATCAATATGCGGGAGTTTCACATGCGTAGGGTCATGAAATCCATGAGCGGTGCTATAGTTTTGCGTCAACAACGTCGGGCCATATACGAAGATAACGTCATCGATGTTTCGGCTTGAAGCACTCGCTGTGTAGCTTGGAATACCCGAAGGGTCCCTTGCTATCGCTCTGGAAAAACGCAAGTTCGTGTAGTAACTTACGTCTGTACATCAGCCAAATATTATGAAAGGGAGAAGTATTTAAGTGACAATGTGTCGCAGAAGATCATCATACCATTCCATGGTGTTGCAAGCCACGAGCTCAGAGTGCGAGTCTGATAGGCCTGGGTTCCTTCCCCATATATAACAGTACCCAGCTCCTGTAAAATCATATGCACTTGCGAACGGCTCTCGTGACAGGTCTTTGACGTTTCGTGTTTGATATCGTGTCTCTGTGGACTATGTACCTATTGGTGACAGGAGTGGGCATGCTCGAGGTTACACGGGAGCCTCGCGAGTATTAGTCATTGACAAAATGCTAGCTGCATAGACGTCCGAGGACATAAAACTGAGATGCCCGCGAGCTCGTCAACTGTTGGTCAGAGTCAAAGGAACAATATATATAGCGAAAGCTGGGAAAATTCAAGACAACTTGAAATTTTAGTCACGTTCGCCATGACAACACTGTATTGTGCGCATATCATGATCATTTCGGTGCACACTGCACACGAATTGTCTCGCGCTGCAGTACTTGTTATGCATCCTCGAGCTCCTGACGGCGACTGCCAGATTACGACTTTAAATTCGAACGTTCCCAACCTCCTTATTGAATCGACCACGACGAGTCCCCGAATCCTCGCCAAGAAAACTCCGAGACCCTCCAGCTACGAGCATGCCACTATCAAAGATTGTCCAAGGGGTATTTATGAGTCGCAATTGAGCCTATGCAGGTGGTTGACTGTTGCTAACGTCTCTGCACAACAAAACACAGCAACTCAATCCATCAGGAGGCAAGTACGGACCATACAGATGAAAATGATCATGATCAGTGTGCGCCTCCGTGAGTGGCGAGTTCGACTCGAGAGATAGACTGACTTGGATTCTTACCCTACCGTGATCCGGTTTTTTGGGAATGATCGATACAATATCAAGATGCAGACGAGCAATGGCAGGGCTGCACAGTTCGTTTTGACAGATATAAGACTAACGGAACGACAACTCCTGCACCCCCTGCTGCCTTCTGTAACTTTTATCCCTCCAGTTTCACCTCTGAATCAAAATTTAGGCTCATGTCTTCTGATACCCAGTCCATCTTAGTGGGTCTTCAGTTGAACGACTACGTGTCTGGTATTGCCGTAACCTGTTCTTCATTTCTAGTCCAATGATCTCACCAACCATTATAGTTGTGATCGTGACTGCTGTTGTATATGACTACAGTCAGTGAGCCGTATTATTTCCACTGTTTCTACTCAATTAACCTCTCCAATATCAGTCATCACCTTTCCAAACGAGGTGCATGCCATTCCCTATGCAAGCGTTAATCTCTGATCAACCATTCAGATAGAGTATATTTGGGTCAGTAAATCTAGGTTCCTCGCGGTCACCACCTCTGATACTTCCCAAAGAAGAGACCCTGGTCCTGGGTGTCTATGGGGTTCATTGTTGTGAGTATTATGTCACCCCAGTTTTAGACCACTCGAAAGCGGTTTGACGACACTGGCAGGTCCGTTATGTAGGGTGTTTTGAAGCAATGTAAGCAGATAGTTGTACATGTAGATGTCGACGGAAGTACACCCTGCACAGACTCCAAGGATTGTGTACGGACAACACCTGGTATGATGACTAATGACACTGACTGATTGCATTTATAGTTGGTAGTACTTTTTGTGTCCGGGTCTGTCATGGTTTGTCCGCTTTTGTTATCTTACAGCTCCTCAGCCACTGACATGAATTCAACAGACGTATGTATCCGCGCATTCTCTGCCAGTGAAATCCTTATTCACTAATGTTCGTCGGAAAGATGTAAGCCCATTCGTTGGTGGTCACTGGTACCCCGCAATGTTTGCATCGCACTTGAATTTCTTCCAAGGCACGGTGCTATATCTCGTCGCGTCCACGCCGTTGATTCTGTTTCTTGCTGTTACCGATTGTGAGTCGCTATGCATTGTGATTACAGGTTTGGACCCAAAGTTGTGTCAATGGCACGTCTAGGGTTGATGATCCTCCGTGTGTATGCAATGTACAATCGGTCTAGGACAGTGCTCGCCATCCTCCTTGTGGTTTATATCCCAGTCGTCATCCTTCTCATCGTCGTTGCTGCTACCTATAACAACCCTAGAAGCTACCTGTCGGGTAAAGTGATAGCTAATGGTGCTCTGTCTGCACACTCAACTCGACCTCTCTCCTTTCTTCAGTGACCGATCTCAAAATGGTGGACATCGAGTTTTGCACAGTTACTTATGCTGCCTCTATAACTCACTTTGCCAAACTCCACACCCTTCCCCAATATGTCCTCAGTATTCTGCTCGTCGTTCTCTCCATCTCCCAGTTTGTCAGGGAGTCGCTACAAATGCACAAGGCAGTCAAACAATGGCAATCAAACCGGTACATGAGCCTCCTTACTGGACAAAGCGTCCTATATTTCATCGCGTATGTTCTCCCTCTTTCCCAAGTAAAATTAACTTTAGTTTCATCTTTCCCCAATAGTAACTTGTTCTACAACCTTGCGGCTCTACTGACTAACTTCGTGGCACCAGGGCAGGGAACACTGCAGAACATCCTGACCCTGAGCTCTTGTGTCTTTCCGTTCGTCCTTGCACCCCGGTTCATTCTCAGCGTGCGGGAATTACATTCCCGCGTTGTTGGAGAGCACGTTGATACTGGATTCGGTGCGGTTTCGTTACACATGTCCGGGAGTAACGATACCATTTTGTTCGGTCTTCCTGCGGGCGATGCAGAAACGGTGGGAGGCGGGGGTGCAGTTGAGGGTGCCGATAGATGAACAGGTGATCTGGGTGTAGGAGCACGCGAAGTGGCTACAGAAGACATGTACGCTTTCTAGTGTTCAAGAGGGCACGTCCGATGGGTTTCTGCAATTACAGTAATGCTGCCTATACCGCTGTAGAGTGCTTAGAAGTGTGTAGCGAAGCTATCCCTCACGGATGAGGTCCGAGTTGGCATTTACTCGCGGTACTTGTACTTTCTACTTTCAAGATCATCTTATACCCTCTATTTAACTTTGTGCATTGTACTGCGCGTGTAGTAGTTAATAGCTTCCAGCCTGAGACTGGCAGGTTACTTAATTACTGACTTTCGTCTTGGACTAGGCCGACATGGTACTCATGCGAGTTGGAGTTCCGAGTCAGGATCTTTTGAACTTAGACAGCACATCGTCACGATCCGCGTAGTACTTCCCAGCTGTTTGAGCTTCAAAGCTTCAGCGTGAGTGCCCTCCTTTCAGCCACTAACTCCACTTGGCGCCTTCATCGAAATCCTTCTCTTTTGATCGGGGCTTGGGTGAAGTTACTGACATACATATCTAACACGATATCGGTTTGTCGTCTCGCCACTCGCCAATATATTCAAATATATTCTCCTCGTCGTTTCCCTACGTCGCGCGAGGAGGCGCCGAGAACCTCGAATTTGGTCCGCCTAGCATGGAGATTGATGGAGTTCGATTTCCTGGTCATGCTGCAACTGGAAATCAGGCTATCCTTCCTGTATAAGGTAACTACGCAGCACGGATTAAGATATCATCGTGCAATATCTCATCCGAGTTGTGCCGTATACTTGCAGCATATCCGCTAGTGGACTAGTGGCTTCCAAGTCCTACGGGAGCGGTGAAACATTCATTTCTGACATGTATAAACAGCCACCACTCCGGGACCTTCGCCTCTACATCCAAACTCAGGCTCGTCATCATGCCTTCTGATCTCCATTTCGTCTTAGCAAGTCTTCAGCTGAGAGACTACACGTCTGGTATGGCCGTTCCTATCTGCAGTTGAATGATCTCATGAACCATCATAGTCGTGGTTGTGACTGCTGTTGTGTACGACTTCGGTCAGTGATTGTAATTTCTATTTTCCTTAATCAATTAACTCCGCTCTATACTATCAGTCCTGATCTTTCCCAGCGAGGTGTGTATCAACGATCCATTATCATTTTATACTATGCCGAGTGCCGGTCGCTGACCACCCAACTTGAACACAGATAGATTATGTTTGGGTCAGTAAATTACTATGTCTATCGTGGCTAACACTCTGACGCTTCCCAAAGAAGAGATCCTGGTCCTGGGTGTCTACGATGTTCATTTTCGTGCGTCTTTGTTTTAGATATAGACTGCTTAGAACTGAAGCTGATCACAGGTCCGTTATGTGGGGTGGTTGAATGCAATGTAGGTTGACACTTACATGCACGTGTCGGATGCTGACATGCAAGTTACAAAGGGTTGGAGCATTATGTATGGACCAGACTCGATCTGATACTCAATGGAACTGACCAATCGTACCCACAGGGGGTAGTAGCTTCGTACCCGGGCCACAAGTAGTTCGTCCATCTGTTTCACTTTCAGCTACTCAGCGACTGACCCGAATTCAACAGACGTATGTATCTACTCGTTTATTGAGAGACTTTGACTAACTTTAACAATCAATTGGAAAGGTGTAAGCACGTTCATCGGTTGTACTTTGGAATGTTTGCATCATGTCCAAAACCTCCCAAGGCGCAGTGCTCTATCTACTTATGAGTTGGTTGTTGGTCGTGTTTCTTAGCGTTGTGGATGGTGGGTTCCATGCACTCGATTACCAGTTAGGACTTAATGTTGCGGTGCTTCTAGTGTTGATGATCCTCCGCATATATGCAATGTACAATCGATCCAGAAGTATTATTGTCATCCTCCTCGTCATTTATATCCCAGTCCTCGTCAATCTTGCCATTACTACTGTTTTCTATAACACCCCCACAACCTATGTGTCAGGTGAGTACAAACTAAATCTTAGGCTATCGCCAGACTCAACGCATTCTTCTATCCTCGCCTTCTTTCCAGTGACTAATCTCGAGGTAGTGGACGCCACATTCTGCATCATGGCTTATAAGGCTACATTTCTTGAAACCATACTCCGCTTCATGCCCCAATTTATCCTCAGCATTCTTCTCTGCAGTCTCGCTGTTGGGCAATTAGTCAGGGAGTCGTTACAAATGCATCAGGCAGTCAAGCGATGGCGATCGAACCGGTACTTGGAACTTTTTGCTTGGGAAAGCATACTCTTTCTCAGCGTGTATGTTCGTTCTTTCTCGTCACTAGCAGAAGTAGCTCTAATCTCCCACCAGCAACTTGTTCTATTGCGTGGCATTCCTCTTAAATCAGTTTGGGTCAGGTTCGGAGGCAAACCCAACCCTCCTCAGCCTTATCTCTTACATTTTCCCGTACGTTCTCGCACCCCGATTCGTCGTCAGCGTGCGGGAATTGCACTCCAACATGGTCGGGCGGCACGTTGATACTGGCTTTGGTGTAGTTTCGCAATGCATATCCACAAACCACAACATCGTGTTCACGAGCGCTGAGGAGATAGTAGAGCATGGTGCTGACATGGTGGCGGATGCCGGAACGACAGGAGAGGCTGCAGACGGGGTGTGCAATTAATTCAAGTGAGCATTTACCCACAATCACAATACTGTACCTGGGTTTTGCAATTCAGTGCTGCCGTGTCAATTGATAGGTCGTCTGCGAGCTTGTGATCAAGATGGAAGGGTCACATCAACTTGCGGTGCTCTCAGAGGGTGTTGCCAGTGAAGCGACATTTGATATATTTACTTACAGCAGTTTGCATAAATACTGAGCGCTTGACCATTAATACAGCATAGTCTACCTTGTTTTCCTCATCATTTCTGCAATGATGGCAGGCAAAAAGCAGAACAAAGCATTGAAATCATAGGACCCTGATGTCGACCTCGATCTGGATGGCGCAAAGCTAACATCACTGTCCTGGGATGAGTTGTCACTTTCGCTGATGGTTGTGCCCCCATGCTGCCACACGACGGCACTGGCATCGACCATGCCTCGATCAGATGAAGAATATCCAGCTTCAACCTCAGCAGGACAAGCCTGAGCCCGAGGACAAACGGAAAAAAGCAGAAGAGTGCATACATTCATTTCTCTCCAGCTCAGTGATGCATGATGGCTATTCCGCATAAAGCTGGCCATCAAAGAGGCCCTGAACTCGAAGAAACTCCATTGATTGAACCTTGTCGACTCCTCTTTGCTCACTGGCATCAATATCATAGGCAGTGTGTGCTGAACCCATTCCGGGGCCGTGACAACGTCGCCAGTTTCATGATGGATCCTTGAGTATTCCATGGAACATATGACGAAGGAAGCCTATGCAGTCCAATATATCGCGTAGTTTGAGCAGGCCTCGCTGATGCAGCAATTTTAAGTCGAGAGTTACATTAGTCGTGGTACAAATCACACGAGAATTCTATGTAAGTCCCTCGTTGTTTTCATTTGTCATCTGCAAAGTTGTCAAACTGCTGTAATTGATTCAAGATGATTGATCTAGGCTATATATCACGATGTGGAAACAGCTTCCACAGCCCATCTTCGACATATAAGCAGCCACTGCTACGCTCCATGCTTCCCCTCTGTAACAATTAGCTCGCTGGCCCCGAACCAGAACTCATCATGGCTTCTGATCTCCAGTCCATCTTGGCGAGTATCCAGATGAACGATTACGCGTCTGGTATGGCCGTTCTTAATTGCAGTCGACCGCGCTGATGAACTATCACAGTTGTGGTCGCGAGTGCCGTCGGATATGATTACAGTCAGTGAGACCAGTGCTTGTATTTTCTGTTTTTCTTACTCAGTCAACCTCCATATTATCAGTTCTCACCTTTCCCAGCGAGGTACGTTGCGATATACTCCTTCACTATCATGTATGCAAGCAGTTGGTCGATGACGACTCCACAGATAGAGTATATCTGGGTCGGTAACAATTATCTCTCTCGTAGCTATTTCCTTTAATGCCCACCAAAGAAGAGACCCTGGTCCTGGGTTTCTACACTATTCGTTGTCGTAAGTATTTGAAATTGGGTCCCCTTTTTTTGGACCCATTCTGAGCTATCTCTTATCACAGTTACGTTATGTGGGGTTTTTCGATGCGATGTAGGTTGACTGCTACATACGTCGGTTGCTAATTGGATGCTAACGTCCACCTTGTGCAGTCTCGGAACATTCTGTATGGACAACACTCGATATGATGCTTAAGGACATTGACTGATCACGCTCGATCTTGAAGATGGTAGTAGCTTCGTACGTGGGCCTATCATGGTTCGTCCGTTGTTGTTCGATTACAGCTCCACAACGACTGACTTCAATTCAACAGACGTATGTAGTATCCACTCGTTCACCCACACTCTTCAATTATGTCAATCGCCAAGGTGTAAGCACATTCGTTTGTGGAATTTCGTAGTGGTCGCATGATGTCCAGATTCTCCAAAGGCACGGTGCTCTATCTCGCAGGGTCTTGGACATTCTTCATCTTCATTGTTATCGCCGATTGTGAGTTTTCACGCGCAGTCACCCCCAGTTAGGGCCCAACGCTGTGGCGCATCTAGTCTTGATGATCCTGAGGGTATATGCAATGTACAATCGGTCCAGGATGATCCTTAGCATCCTCCTCGTCACTTATATACCAACCGTCGTCCTGCTGGTCGTCTCTGTTGTCCTTGAGGGAAACCCTAAAACCGACCTATTAGGTGGAGTACAGCCTAGCCACAAGCTATTCGCACACTCAAGTCATCCTTCCCCCCTTTTTTTTCAGTGACCAATCCCGAAGTGCTGGACGTTAGTTTTTGTGTCGTGGACCACATCAGTAGATCTCGCATTGTGGCATACATATTTATTCCCCGGCTTATCTTCGGTGGTTTCCTCTACATTCTCGCCCTCACTCAGTTTGTCAGGCAGTCGCTGGAAATGCACAGGGCGATCCAACGATGGCGATCGAACCGGTACATGGAACTCCTTGTTCGACAAAGCATCATATATTTCATCGCGTATGCTCCTTTCCTGCTTACCAGGCAGAACCAACTCTAATTCTAATCCCAAAACTTTTCTGCGCCAGCAACTTCATGTACACCATAGCGACCCTACTAAGTGCCTTCAATTTACCAAGGGGCGCAATTGGGAAAACTATCCTGCTCGTGAGCACTTCCATCTTTCCATTTATTCTTGCACCCCGATTCGTCTTCGCTGTGCGGGAATTGCATTCCCGCGTCGTCGGGGGTCACGTCGATACCGGCTTCGGTGTGGTTTCGCGAGGCATATCCACGAGCCACAGCATCGCGTTCGCGAGAGCTGGGGAGGTGCTAGCGGACACTACCGATACGGTGGGGGATGGGAGTAGAGCGGAGGGTCCTCACGAGTGGTCAGACGATCGGGGTGCCGGAGCGCGCGGGGAGGCTGTGGACGGTATACGTGCTTGATTCGAGTAAGCATGTGTCGTGGAGTTTTGCGATTTCTTGTCAGACTTCTTCTTGGATTCGGATCCAGGCGCCGTATCAGGTGGCCGACAGGTTGTCAGCGAGCCTGTGATCACCGCTATGGGTCGTATCTGTGCGCTGAGTTGCAGCAGCCATGTGCTATGAATATTTCAGACCAATGTTGCCCTAGCGAGTGATAGGTCATCTACTAGTCTGGGATGGATGGGCTTGTATCCCTCGCGATACTTTCGAGTGTGTAAATCGACATTTGATATAAATATATACGTGTACATGCTTGCTTGATACAAAATGGCTAAACCAAAAGCCAAGGAAAGAGTGGAGCAATGATGGGGATAGCAATGGTGTGAGTCGATTGGCGCATAAACAGAGGATACAGGATAGATGATCGACCACGTAAATGGTCATTGAACACAAATCCCGCTCCGGGGTCCGAACCCGTAACCCGCCAACACAAGATCCCTTATCCCTATCTCAAGTAACGATACACTCCTGGCAACAAGAGGAGGTAACGGTGCCCAGTAGCCGACCACGCCATGATGGGCGGGGATACGAGGAATATAACGATGAACATCGAGGATGTGTGTTATACATATGTTACGTATGTCGTAAATTCAGGTGTTAGCATGGGGTGCGATGCAAAATGGGAGGCGTGACAATTGGAGTCGGGATGTTGGTTTGGCGGGGAGCGGCGAATTCAAATTGACGAAAGCAGAAGGTGAGATGGAGAACGAACGGACGAAACACAGAAACACGAGAGAGGAAGGGATTTGTCGAAACGAGATGGAGCTATTCATGTCCGCGTTGTAGATGGCGTCATAGGTAACGCGTCGATGGTCTGTGTCTTGGAACGCCTCAGTCTACAGAGGACTTAGTGTCAGCTATGAAGACCGTGTGGTGGTATATATCCACGTCCTCGAAGGCAAAGTCAAATGACTCAGAATCTATGGGCATCAAGGCAAAGACTAACGACCTTGGAAAGATAATATCCAGGGTCTTCCGGTGATAAGGAAGGATGGAGGCAGAGGCCAAAGCTTAAACCACCCCAAATAAGCCAAATACGACACCGAGAAAACAGCATCATAGAAACAAACTATTAGAAAGGATGAGTATCGTGGTCACGTGTCATACGTGGTGTGCACGTCCATGTATATCGGGGGGGGGGGGGGGAGCATCGCGGCGCGAAGATGTCCAGGGGACTGAGAAAATAATGCCACTCAAAACACGAAAGAGAAAATGTCAGAAGAAGGTGAGAACCTGACTCACTCATCGAAATGGGTCCCTCTCTTCGGTCGTTTCTTCTCTTCTCTCGGATCTTTCTTACTTTCCTTTCTGGCCTGACAACGATGATCGGGACTGGACTATGTGAGAGGGTATACTTCGACACGGATCCAACGCCTGCGCCACAAGACAACGTTTGGTGAGCACATGTATGGCTCAGACGTAAGGAGATCCAATTCCAGAAACGCCAGAAAACCTGAAGCCGACAATAAAACAACTCACTACTGAACACACCACCCCCTCTTACTCCACTCCCAAGGCCACCAAACCCAAGCACGCCCGACATGACACTTCTCTGACCGCGGGTGCCTACTACGACGGAGTCCGGGCGGTAAAGGGCGATAAGACGGTCGAGGGTAGCTGTCGGGCGGCCAGCGATTGTCTCGAGGATTATTGAGACCTTCGGGTGGAGTCAGACTTATTGGATTGTGAGCAGAAGGTAAAAGGCATACCTTCCGCTCTGCGTCGTACTCTACACACTTTTCCTGTATCTGCCTCATGAGGTCTCTTGCTTCTTCTCTTACAAGTTCGTGGTCCTTATCTATGCACGAGTCAGTTCGTTTCTTTGAAGACGGCGTTACTACTCACCTAATTCGTCCTGATCGATACCTCTAAATACAATCAGCTCGTCCGCATCCTGCACTAGACACTCCAACGCCCACTCCAACGCCTCTCTCCCGCTCTCATTCCGGACTGGCGGCACATAGGAAGACACGAGTGGCACGAGTCCGCGCGTACCCTTCCGATTGTACATGAAGCGTAAAGGAGAACATAGATGCAGCGGGGTTTTCGAACGTGTCAAAAGAAACTTTGGGGGTGTACCCCTGCGCTGCGACAGAGGGTGACGTGATTGGATGGAGATTGGGGGAATATATTTGGTTGGATCCACCGAGAGCAAAGAATGAGTTAGTAGTGGCTGCTGTGGAGGGGCGGGAAGCAGATGTTGGGTAGGGCATGGCGATCGATGTGGAAGTGCAAGGGACGAGCTGGAGGTCGTCCTCTGTGGAACACCGGGATGGAGGGGTGGTGAAGACGGCGTGGGCGGGGCTGGCTGAGGACGAGCGGGAGGGTTGCTTCAGTGCTGAGCGGAGGGTGACGGGAATGTGCGTATGCTGATGGTCGGAGGTGGACATGATTTATTCTTGTTGGTGTCCCTTTCTATTCTCACTGTAGCACGTTGTGCGAGTCAGCGTTAACGGGCTTGGTGAAGCAGTGCAAAGTGTTATTTTCTTGCTAACCTAGCTAAATAAACTAGGGAAAATAAATATTTGTTTTGTGTGGTTGTTGAGGTTATCTACACTTACCTCAACCCACGACTCTCCAGACCCAGGCCACCAATCTTCCTCAGTCATGGTTCCTTTAACAGGTCGCTCCCCGTCACCATCCATCGAACTCAGAGAGGATGGCCAGCGTCAATCCTCCACAGATCCTACCCCAGATCCAGAAATAGCCAACCTGAAGGAAAAGGGTAAAGCAACCTCCGAATCTCCCGACGACGACGACGACGAAGACGCCCGGTCTCTTCCATCGGATCCCTCCTCCACCTCCACCTCCCCCACCCCAGCTCCCTCTTCCGACCTGTCCACAGGGGCATGGCAAGCCATCTACTCACCCCAACACAACGCCTACTACTTCTACAATGCTTCCACAGGCGAAACGACCTGGATCAACCCTCTCCAGCCTAACTCTTCTCACCCTGCTGACCCTGCTTCGTCTGAATCTTCGTCATCGGTCGACCCCAATAGGACTGACGCGGAAGACTCAGGCGGTGGTGTAGACCCTGATCCCTACGACCCCAACTCCCTCGAAGCCCGCGCAATCGCAGCAGGCATAGACCCCTCACTCGCGTACTTAGATCCTTCCCTCCTAGCCGGTTCCTCGGCTATAGCACCAACGGGAACGTTCACCGCGAAATTCAACGCTCGTACTGGCGCGTTCGCGGCGGCCCATGCTCGTGCGCCTTCGCATTTGTCAGAATATGAACGCATGAAGAGGATGAGCGAGTTTTATTTCGACGTGGGGCGTGGGAGCAGGACGTGGAGCAGCGCGATCAGGAGGAGAAAGAAAGGGGGGAGAAGAAGAGGAAGAGACCGACGAAGAAGGATCTGGTGAGTGTAGTTGTTCGCTTTTTCTTTTTTTTTTCAATATCATCTTCCTTTGGGATACCTCGTGAGAGGCAAATTCAAGACGGGATAGTCATCGACGGACGGATGTACTGACGGTTCGGGCCCTTCGCAGGATCGGTTTAAAGAACAGAAGAAAATGAAAAAGATTGCGAAGACAGCATGGTTGCGAACTTGACTTCGCTACCTGCCTCCACGGCCTGTTACAGAATCTAAAACGCTGTACTAGATGGTTTGTATCCTATCGGTTGACAAATTAAATCTTTGACCTTGCATTTTACTGAAACGTTGTGAGATCCAAGCGGGAGAAGTTACATCACAGCTCGTCTCTCGCGCAAGTAAATATTAATCATCGCATAGGTCGCAAATTCACTCAAACCGGACTTACAAAACAGGGACACCTGTGGTCTTCGACTTAATCGTGCATTTGTCGAAGCGGACGTTGTACTGTTCTTGGCAGCCCCGTGTTGGACGATCATCTCTAGCTAACATTTTTCGTCTTTCCAAGTCGGGCAAGGAGAGTCGGTATTGACGTAGTCTAGCGAACAGCACTGTACAGGCGGCACATATTTTCCTTGAACATCATGTGGCACATGTACACGAGTCTTTCCCTTGTCGAGTCGAAACCTATATGGGGGCTCCACATCAGACACTGGGTATGGATGACGTTCTGGCCGTTGCGAGGACTATGGCAACGGATGCAACCAAGGCACTGGGGGATGCGGTTCAAGGCTGCGTGAGCGGGGCAGGAGTCGTGAATGATTAGTTATGAATGAGCAGACGAGCAGGCTCGTATGGTATGCTACACGGATGTGTGATCACTGATGGCGAGACGAGAAACATATTGGTATGAGATTCTTGATATTTCTGACCTGACCCAGCGTATGAGAGCATCGGTTCCCTTTGGCAGCGTATTCGTGGCGGGATTAGACACCGGAAGTAAGCGAAAGTCCTGCTAAGAAGAAGACTCATGAAACAAAGATACCCTTCCCTTGTGATCTCCGACTTGTGCGCGACTCGGTCACGATTCGGAGTCCCGTGCATGTGCTGGCACAAGGACGAGCATTAAAGGATAAGCGGCACCCAGACCCACAATCAGGTGAAAGGGGAATCTGAAATAACACGAAGTTGATGAATGCTTCTACTACTCTGACTCGGCTCCGGAGTCCGGAGGAAGCTCCGCCAAACGTGAGTTTCATACCAACAACTGGCTGGCTGGGTTTCACCTGCTCACCATCTGAGGACTGACAGACTGTGACAGTTGAGCAGCGTTCTCCACACCCCTATCTGTCTTGGGAAGTCATGAGAGTGTAACACTTTCGACTTTCTCTCTCTCTTAAATTGGCAAGGCGTACTGCATCAGTGGGTCGGTAGTAAATCGCGTTGAGCTACAAATTGTCTCTCCAATGTGGGCAATGCAAGGCGCATGGTCTAGTGCACACCTAGAGGTAGTACATACTTTCCTCAGACATCATGCAGTACATATACGTGTTTTGGGCTCGTCGAAGTCAGTGGCGAAGCCCCAGCTGCTATACGATAACTGACAGAATTAGCAAGCATACATTGGTTGTGATCGAAACCTGAACGTACGTCTGAGTCCGTCCCTATACCCCACCCGAAGTCACCTGACCTCCGCGATCGTCCTCGACTTCGTCCCACTCGCCTTTCGGCACTCGCAAGCACCATGATTTCGTTAGTGGATAGTAGGTGGTGCGAAATTGTGCCGAACCCAGTGTCGATGTGGTCGCTGACAATTTGAGAATGGAGCTCTCGCATACTGATGATTAAGCGGGCTGGAAGTAATATCGGTGGAATAACGAACAGGTATAGCAGGACTGTAACCAGTCGAACTTCCTGCGACCCAGGCACCATCGAGACAACGATACTGAGCAAATTACTAGTAACAAGGTTAAGAATGAGCAGGATAATTCGTTTGGAGAAAATAATACTCTGAGGACGACGTACGCGACAAAATACAGCACACTTCCTTGGACCAGCAGTTCCAAATATCGGTTTGACCGCCATTGTTTGATCGCTCTGTGCATCTCCAGAGACTCTCTTACAAACAGAACGATAGCGAAACCGCAGAGGAGCACGTTTAAAATGACTTCAGGAATGAGGAAGAGTGTGTAGAGCATGGGCCAATCATTGAAGGACAGCGTGCATGTTTTGATGTGTTGAACAACACTGGATAATTGAAGTTAACCAAGGTGATTGTATGCTTGAATTCACCTGTATACCTGACACAGTGATTTCCGTGTTGGAATCGTAGCTGAGCATAACGAAGGCAATGGCGACAGAGGAGGTATAGCTTGCCAGAAGGATAGCAAGGACTGTCCTAGATCGGTTGTACATGGCATATACACGGAGAATCATAATCACTATAAGTCCCATAATTCTCGATCAGGGATGGGAACCATCGCAGTGCATGCAACTCACGGTTAGAAACACCCACGAAAATGCGGTCACTCCAGTTCGCGACATTAAAGAGGATAGTACCTTTGGAATCACATACATCAAGTGCTGTCCTATTTTCACTGGATATTCTTACACCTTCGTATCATTCATGTTTCAAAAGTTTCTTCATCACCGATGAGGACAGTGTCATGGTACGCACATCTGAAGGCCCAAGGGTGGTTGTCAGTCACCGACAAATGCTACTGAATGAAAAACGCACAGAAATGGGCCCGGGGATAAAAGCAGTACTATCTTGGAGTGCAGCCATTCAGTTCGATCTGGGATGGAGTCGACTTTCTTATACTTACAGAACCCTACAATTCTGCACAAAATACACGTCAGCATTTATTGACATGTATATACCATGACTGACATAGCATAAAAAGGGCCCAAATAACGGACCTGTGACATTCAGCTCAGGCAGGTTGGTCTGCGGGAGATACCACACACCAAGAGGAACAGTGTGGACACCCAGGTCCAAGACCTGGTCTTTGGAGGCATCAGACATCGTCCCTAAGAAGATATCCAGTTGACTGACCCAAACATATCTTACCTGTGCACCGCGACATTGTAAGCTCACAGGTTTGGATTGACGAGTAAGTTGAAAGGAATATATAGGTACGCACCTCTCGTGGAAATGTGAGAACTGGCAACATGGGCCCGTTAGATGAATCTATAACATAGCAAGTGCTTGTAACTCACTGTAATCATACGCAATGGCGGTTACAACGACAACTGTGATTGTACATTAGTTAATTCGATCGAAGGAAGGGAAGCACGTACCAGAGAGGTAGTCATTGAGTTGAAGAACTGCAAAGGTGG
>MU124054.1:0-24542 GCA_014904935.1 Melanogaster broomeanus
CTCAATGATTTTTCTCGCTTGCCGTACACGATGATCCTCACTCTCTCCTCTGAAAGCGTCCGCAATGCCGTTTTTACCAACGAATACGGCCAAGCCGTCGTCGTGAGCGACACGCCGTTCCGCTTCGGAATGCGTACGACGACTATCAGCCGACAGAAGACAAGCCCAGGGAGATTCCAGATGAACGATCACTTTGAAATGGTGGGGCAGATTGATTGGCATTGTTGGGGGTCATCAATATTCAGGCTGGGGGGGAGGGAGCTGGAGTCGAACGTCTTCCTGCCGAGACATGGGTTCTTTGGAAGGTGCGGCTTTATTTATTTTTCTTGTGCGATTCCGTGGTCAACAGACTCGTACATGCAGCAAACGGACGTTCACTGGCCCCGACGGCCGACGTTACCGATGGGATATGTACCACAGGGTCGTCGTTATGAGCACATCAGTCAGTCCTCGTGGTATTTTACTCCATTAACGAATGTCGTAGCTCTCTCTTGATGACGAATCACGCTCCGAAATCGCGCGGGTACCACCGAGCTTACCCTCGGTATTATTGGAAAGAAGACGAAGGCAAGCCTGGAGATCGCACCTCAGGCAGAACATATGTTGGATCTTGTCATCCTTACATTCATTTACGTAGTATGTTACGTGGAGAAACTGCGGATGGACAAGGAGACGAGGCGAAAGAGAGAAGCCTCAGGTGGAGGTCCCTAACGCCACTCGGTGTTCATTGGCGGCCACAGGGGATATTATGGATGCCTTTGCTGAAACCTGAGGAGACACTTAGCTAGAGTCTCAATCATGATAAACTCGTACTCATAATTAGTGTAATATATAACATATAATATATTAAATAATCGGATAATCGAAGGAGGGGCAGTTATATTCGACCGAGACCGACGTCAGACTTGCAAATGAGGTCCTTTAGCTGTGTCAAGTATACTTAATCGATCAAACAGTATATCGTATATCATCCCCATCTGATGGAGTCAATCTTCTCAATCGCGTGTCAGGGGTGATTCCTAGTACTCCTGGGCGAATAAATCCCCGCCGTCACCCACTATAGAGTCCCGCTTCTCCGAGCTACCTCGGACTATCCTCCCATATGACCACCACCACTTGCTTCCTCACAGGATAACCAGGTGAGCTATCACGACCAGAATTGAATTCAGCTCGATTTAATGATACTGCGAAGGGGCTCAATCTCTTGGATGGCGCCGGTCCAGACTACGTCATAAACAGTGCTGCCATTGTGAGACATTTGCAGCATCAGTTTGTTCTGCTACCTTGCTGATTCCGTAGCTAGTACCTACTGACCGGTGATCGTTTGCAATGTCCGCAATACCACTACCGGTCATGTTAATGATGAACTTCCTGTCTGATTTCTCGACTGCTACTGGGACAAGATAGCGGGAGGTGAGTATCGGTGAGTGCTGAGCCGATGACGTTTTCGGCATGGCCCCAACGAGGTCTATCAGTGAGAAGTAGAATGCTAGATCGGTCACGCGGTTCTCTATCCGTGCCCGCCAACCCGACTTCAGTACGGAACCAAGATAAACAGACATTGCAGACGTCTCACAATGCGGCATTGTTTATGGCTCTCGGGTCGTCGATTGATGGATTCACTGCTCCGACAGCACAACTTGGACGAAATTTCAGCTCTCCAAACACGTCATTGCGTCATCTCTTGCAAAAGATGCCTTGTGGAATGCCACGGGATTATGGCACGACATTGTCACGGGAAGTGCCATGTCCCATAAAGGTATTTGAATGACAAGTTCTGCCCTGGAACTGTTTGCGCGAATGGAGGCTCTGGAGCGACGGCCAACCACTCTGGGTCACGGTTCAAGTTCAAGCAAGTCCAGCACTTATGATTTCCTGCAGCGGCCAGAACTGGGCATCGTCATATGCATGTCGATGTATAATGAGGACGAGGAATTCATCCGCTGGCCAATGCACCGTGTGATCAGGAGTGTTGTACACGATGGTGGAGTTAAGACGTGGGGAATGGATGGATGGATCAGAAGCAATGGTCGTGGTTTGCAGTAACTACTAACGGGCGTCAAAAGATTAACTCTCGCACTTTGCGTGTGCCAGTGATTGCTGTAATGAAAAAGGGATCGTAAAGTTGTGCTGACAATTTTGGGACCATAGCTAACACTGGTACAGAAGTGATTGCGAGTTGGATGAGGTTGGAAGCCCCTTCCAGCTCACGCCTACTAGTATACAACTTAGAGTAAGCTTAGAGTGCCGGTGGTTCCCATGTTCTGCAATACCCCACAGAACGCGGTCTCTCTTTCACCTCGATCGGTGAAGATTGAAGGAGTAGAAAAGGTACTCCATGTCAAGGTCATCCTTCACCTCAGAACAGAATCAAGAAAGGATCGACTCCCACCACTGGTTCTATAACGTCTTCAAGTTTATGCCTATTGTCCAACTGCAATCCAATTGGATTTCGGGATGATTGCTGGTCCACGTCCATTTACTTTCCCACCTTTGGAGAGCGTTTCGACATCAACTCCACTGGAGCTGGCAGCAAAGGGCTGCTCAATTCTTAACGTCTCGTCTCGTCTCACCGGAACCAGTTGGCACATAGCCGACGTCAGAATTAAAGTCACGTGTAACTGGTTCCGGTGAGACGAGACCAGACGTTAAGAATTGAGCAGCCCTCAAGACTAGTGCGACGCAAAACAGTTTTCATCATGATCTTGGATAAGCCGCTCAACTCGGAGCATTCCCGGACGTTAGATGGGAATACTCTCGGGGGCGAGCTCGGAATAGCGAAAAAAGAAATACTGAAGGCACTGAGTTGCCTGAGCAGCTAAGTAATGACATGTAAGTACGTCTTCGCGGAGTTGATCTAGATTCCCCTGGTCGCGCTTTCCATGAAATGACCTCGCTTTTGTTGCCAATACCTGCTCACATAACTCTTCTTTCAAAGCACAGGAAGAAAACCCCGCCGGATAAACAACCTTTGTGATCGTCGCGTGAGCCATCATGCATTGATCCTAAACATCCACTGCAGTGGATATCATTTCACGGCAAGGTATCATATGTAGAACAAGATGAAACAGGGTAGTCTATGAGGGGTAACAATGAAAACATTGAAAAGGTAATAATCGCGATATAGTCAGCATAAACCTCAGTTCAGTTCAGCTCTGCAACACCTTGTTCTCCTTGTTCAGTAGTGGGCTGGCGAGCCCTTGGCCTCAAGGACTTCACGAGGTATATAAGCAGTGGAACAATGACTGTCGGTGTCACACAGACGAAGATGAGACAGGTCGCCAGCCAGGAAGACCCACACAATGCAAAGATTCCAGCGACGCGAATGACCACGACACCAAAGTCAAGCGTGGCGATGAGGATGGCAAATGTAGCATGGCCCATATTGTCGACACGTTCCTGAAAGGATAAACAGTGAGATCAAATGTCGGCAACATCCGGTAGACCATACTTTCAGCCCGCTCGGTGTGAGGCGCCCGTAGTGGAGGTGCATGCTCTCAGCCATAAGTAGGATCAAGAGCGAACACAGTGTGACGAAGTAGCCTCCATTGGCGAGGCGAATGCTATGATGTTACCGTCAGTTTATATGGTCGCGGGAAGGTGACAAGCCATACGAAAAGACGCTCCGAAGCTATAGCAAGGCGTCAGAGAGAGCCAGAGAGCAGATAGGCATGGACTAAGCATGCGACGCTCACCACATCGATGGACCAGGTTGTACGCTCGTTCAGAGCTGCCTTGACATCCTCAAAGTCGCGTGACGATCGCACCATATCATATAGGGTGAATTGGAGCAGAGATCGGACGAGAGTTTGTACGGCTTCTGGGATCATGTTGCAGGAAGAGTTGTTGTGCAGTAGTGGAGAGTCGACAATGCATATTGGCGGTATTTAAGGGTAGGATGAAACACCAAAAGTCAATATCCGCAAGTTGGAAGGAGTTCAGCTGCAGACTGTCAAGTGGAAAATCACAGGTATCTACCAAATCGACCCAATTCTTCAAACTCCGCCCGACTGATTTCTTTGGAGAAGCAGTGTCGTACTGTCTAATGCCAAGATAAAATAAATTCAAGCCAATGAATTTATTTTATCTTGGCATTAGACAGTACGACACTGCTTCTCCAAAGAAATCAGTCGGGCGGAGTTTGAAGAATTGGGTCGATTTGGTAGATACCTGTGATTTTCCACTTGACAGTCTGCAGCTGAACTCCTTCCAACTTGCGGATATTGACTTTTGGTGTTTCATCCTACCCTTAAATACCGCCAATATGCATTGTCGACTCTCCACTACTGCACAACAACTCTTCCTGCAACATGATCCCAGAAGCCGTACAAACTCTCGTCCGATCTCTGCTCCAATTCACCCTATATGATATGGTGCGATCGTCACGCGACTTTGAGGATGTCAAGGCAGCTCTGAACGAGCGTACAACCTGGTCCATCGATGTGGTGAGCGTCGCATGCTTAGTCCATGCCTATCTGCTCTCTGGCTCTCTCTGACGCCTTGCTATAGCTTCGGAGCGTCTTTTCGTATGGCTTGTCACCTTCCCGCGACCATATAAACTGACGGTAACATCATAGCATTCGCCTCGCCAATGGAGGCTACTTCGTCACACTGTGTTCGCTCTTGATCCTACTTATGGCTGAGAGCATGCACCTCCACTACGGGCGCCTCACACCGAGCGGGCTGAAAGTATGGTCTACCGGATGTTGCCGACATTTGATCTCACTGTTTATCCTTTCAGGAACGTGTCGACAATATGGGCCATGCTACATTTGCCATCCTCATCGCCACGCTTGACTTTGGTGTCGTGGTCATTCGCGTCGCTGGAATCTTTGCATTGTGTGGGTCTTCCTGGCTGGCGACCTGTCTCATCTTCGCCTGTGTGGCACCGACAGTCTTGGTCCCGCTGCTTATATACCTCGTGAAGTCCTTCAGGCCAAGGACTCGCCAACCCACTATTGAACGAGGAGAACAGGGCGTTGCAGAGCAGAACTGAACTGGGGTTTATGCTGACTATATCGCGATTATTACTCTTTCATTGTTACCCCTCATAGACTACCCTGTTTCATCTTGTTCTACATACCTTGCCATGACATGATATCCACTGCAGTGGATGTTTAGGATCAATGCATGATGGCTCACGCGACGATCACAAAGGTTGTTTATCCGTCGGGGTTTTCTTCCTGTGCTGTGAAAGAAGAGTTGTTCGAGCTGACGCACAGCATATGAACTGCTAGTACGTTGGATACATTACCAGCACCGGAACAAGTGGATGTAATTTTTTCGCACGGAAAGCGTGACCAAGAGCCTTCCCAGGACCGAGACTCGGACGACTCGGCGAAGACCGCACTTATGTCGTTACTTCGCCCAGCTCCTCGGTGCCTTCAGTATTTCTCTTTTTCGCTATTCTGAGCCCGCCCCTGAGAATATTCCCGAAACGCTTCAAGTCGAGTAGTTTCTCCAAGATTTTGATGAAAACTGTTTTGCGCCGCAGTCGTGGAGTTGATATCTAAACGCTCTCCAGAGGTGGCAAGTAAATGGACGTGGACCAGGAATCACGCCGAAATCCAATTGGACTGCGGTTGGACAATAGGCACAGAGACGTTAAAAAGAACTGGTGGTGGGAGTTTCGATTGACCCAGTGTTAGCTATGGTCACAAAAATTGTCAGCGCACTTTTACGATCCCTTTTTGATCGCAGCAATCACACACAGTGCGAGAGTTAATATTTTGACGCCCATTACTGCAAACCACAACCATTCCTTCTGATCCAGCCACCCTTTCCCCACGTATTAATCCCGGCCTCGTGTACAATGCTCTTGATCACACCGTGCATTGGCCAGCGAATGGATTCCTCGTCCTCGTTATACACCGTCATGCATATGACGATGCCCAGTTCCGGCTGCTGCAGGAAATCATAAGTACTGGACTTGCTTGAGCTTGAACGTGACCCAGAGTGGCTGCCCATCGCTCCATTCGCGCAAACAGTTCCAGCCTGTCGTTCATCTACCTGTATCGGACATGGCGGGCCACGCTCTTCCCGCAACAATGTCGTGCCATGGCTCCGTGGCATTCCAAAAGGCATCTTGTGCAAGAGATGCCATATTGATGTTTTGGAGAGCTGAAATTTCGTCCAGGTTGTGCCGTCGGAGCAGTGCATGCATCGATCGACGATCGGAGTGTCATAAACAATGCTGCCATTGTGAGACATTTGCAGCGTCTGTCTGTTCTGGTTCCGTACTGATGTTGGGTTGGCAGGGGCGGATAGAGAACTGCGTGGCTAATCTAGCATTCTACTTCTCACCGATAGACCTCGTTGAGGCCATACCGCAAACGTCACCGGCCCAGCGCTCACCGGTACTCACCTCCCGCTATCTTGTCCTAGCAGCAGTCGTGAAATCAGACAGGAGGGTCATCATGAATATGACCAGTAGTGGTACAATTGTGAGCATTGCAAACGATCGCGGATCGGTAGGTGCTAGCTACAGATTCAGCAAGGTAGCAGTGAAGATGCACATACGTTGTGATTGATGACGACATTCCTTTCTCTTTACAAGTAGGCCCCAAAGGGCCCGGACTTCATCCCCATCGCTCTGGCTCCATGTTAGGTGAAACCGATATGGGAGGCGAAGGCGCCATGCGTGAACCTCATGAGAGTGTATCTTTGAAGGTTTGGCGACACGCGAGAGCGCTGGGAATTCGGGTACTGGGGAGAACGAGATTTCTAGCTAAAGAGAGAAAGTTGCTAGGAGGTGACTGTTGTGTCTTTGCATGTGTTTATTACGATGCAATGAGCAACGCGACGAAAGAGTCGGAAAGACACCAAAGGACCAACTCCGACTCCAATAATCTCCGAGGGACCTCAGCGCTCAGCGTGGATTGAAATTATCAAGAATTCCCATATGAAGTAATTATCGTTGATCCTCATCCTAGCCTGTTATTGACCGGTTATATCCATTGAGCGCTGAGCAGTCGACTAACGTTAGACTTCCTCTCCCAACATCCGAAAGGCTGGACTTTACTGTCTACATTCTACTACTTAAACACCACCAACATCCACCATGGGTCGTTCACTCTCCACTACCGCATCACCTAAAACATGCTGGCCTTGATCTCACAAGCCATACAAACCTCTACCCGAAACCTACTACATCAACTCACCCTATACAATATGATCGAATCGTCACAAGACTTCGACGACGTCAAGGCAGCTCTGAATGAGCGCACAGAGTGGACGATCGTAGTTGTGAGCATCACATACTTTTTCCATGTCCACCTGCCAGTGCTCTCTGACCTTCGCCGACGTCTTGTTCTATAGCTTCGGAGTGTCTTTTCGTACGGGCCCTTCGCCTTCCTGCGATTCACAAACATATAGACTGACGAACTTCAACTTCATAGTGTCGGACCTCCCAATGGAGGCTACCTCGTCACATTCTGTTCACTCCTGTTCCTCCTCATGGCTGAGATCATCCACCTCCGCTACGGTCGACTATCGCCACTTGAGCTGAAGGTACGATTTGCGTGACGTCATTAACATCGATCTGACTGTTATCCTTTCAGGAATGCGTCGAAAACATGGGATATGCCACGTTTGCCATCCTCATCGCCACACTTGACCTTGCTGTTGTGATAATTCGCGTCGCTGGGATCGTTGCTGCATCCGGGTCTTCCTGGCTGGCGATGTGTCTCATCTTGATCTGTGCGGCACCGTCATCCATTGTTCCGTTGCTAATACACTTCCTGAAGCGCTTCAGGCCAAGGACTCGCCAGCCCACTGCTGAAGGAGAGATAGAGGATGTTGCTGGGGAGGACTGAATTCTCAAGTTCGTGCCGCCTTCTCACGGGTTTTGTCTTTTCACCTATTAGCCTCCACATACTCTGTTGCATACCCGATTCTTATATTCTATAGGATGCTTGGCTGGAGCTGGATCCGAGGTTGTCTCGAGGTCGACATCTACGCGCCACATGGCGCTAAGGAAGGCAGTCTGGTCTTCGATTCCTCGTGTGTCACCTGGTGTAACGCTTTCTCAAAGTACCAGTGCTCTTACGTACACGGTGGAGGTAGTAAGCTATAATTCCATTGGCTGTTGAACATAATCAACCCGACCGTTTTCCAGTTTATATCTACGGCAACCCAAGAAACTGGCCGTTCAACGACTAGATCCATCGGGTCCACCACGTTGCCACCGAGCAGGTAAGACCACTTACCCACATTACCCCGATGGTAAGCGCCAAACAACAGCCCCATCTTGATTTTTTTGCGTCATACGCTCGCTGCGGCACCGGTTGTTCTATTGGTGAGCAGATGGCGTGTCTGCGAAATGCAAGCGCTCGCCAGGAGCACAGGATTCTGCTAGTCAGGGGAAATTATCCCTGTCAAATGCTCGGGGCTCTCTACTAGTAGCCTTCTTAATGCGTTCCAATTGAGCGAGTTCACACCTGTTCCCCTCCTTTCGGGCGAACTTTAATGACTGTGACTATGTGAGCTCGAGACCCTTTCTGGGAACATTTCCCTTCGCGGCTATTCAGAAAATTCGTAGCACTAGTACGCACTGTGGAACCTGAAGCGATCTACGGCGTACTACGTCCAAGCCGTGGTCCCATGCTCACAGGCTCTTTGACCCTCTGATGCTAGTGTGAGGTTATGGGTGGTGCCGCTTCGCTAATCTCGGACACCTGGACTTACCACTGCAACACACCGAATCCCACGAGTGGAGGACTGACGTGGAAGCTCATATAGCGCTTATAGATGAACATTCGATGGCAAATACCGGGTGGCTGGCTGTCATTCGCGTGCTGTGAACTTGTGTGAAGCCCCAAGCTCGACATATCGCCCCCCTGGGAAAAATACACCCGACCACCAAGGTCCGCACGGTGCTGATGCAAGACCCTCAGCTTAAAAGCTCGACACCTGCGAGCGCGAGATATATGGAGGTGGAGCCCCCGCGCAGGAAGACCGGTGTGCCTTCGTGACCAGTCAAGCCCAGCATACAGTGCTACCAAGAAGAAAGACAGACTACGTGAAAACCGAATAGTTCTATGGGACGTGCCGCAAACAACCTCACCAAAATATTAGTTCCCAACAGGGTGAGACATGGGTCCGTGAAGAGCTGTACAGCTAATTGGTATGAGTACTGTGCAGCCTGGGAAAAGGGAATCACGCGACACCTCCACTTTTGAGGCATAGAGCCATGCCTTGTTATTGCCAGCAACCAAACATGATCCATCGGATGCCAAACTAACGGACCTGATAGGTACATCTCCTGCAGGGGTCTTATACTTGGATTAAGAAAGCATATGTGGTGTCAGATGAAAACAGCGGACCAACTCGTGGGAGCATAGATTTTCCGATAGGTCCCATTGTTTGATGCAACTGGCTTGATCACATGAAATGAGTTCTCCTTGATTAGGATGGACGCAAACATCATTGACTTGGTGAGATGTGTTAGCCTCATCGGAGCACAGCGAAGCAACTATCAGGATAATATACCAGGGGCACCGTTATCGTAAGTGCGATGTACTTGTGTACTCCTTAATCAACAGATAAATAAATTGGTCAGTAATCAAGTACCTGAGGTCCCAGATTCTGATAGTACCGTCCTCACTACCAGTAACCAGCCATTTACCTTCGCTGTGGAAGGAAACGGAAGTGACATTCATGGTATGAGCGTCGAGACAAATCAGCTGCCAACGTAGGCTTCAATACATGGTTACGGAGATGGAGGGGATAACCTACCGGGGTGGAAGATGCGCTAGCTATTTCGTAAATGTAGAGTTTCTTGTGAATCGCCGCGGCCAGAAGACGCTCGCAAGGAGTCGAAAAAAGTGAGCGAGACTCCTCTCAAAAGACGAACTAAGTTGCTCAGGAGAGATGGCGAGACGATTCACTTGCTGACGACGGTAAGCTGGGATGATGACTTCAAGTTGAACTGGACAGGATCATTGAAAGGTTGTGCTCACTCCCGACTCCCCCGACCTCGCAATCGTCCGAGAGCAAATTCCGCTCCAAGCTTCCCAGAATCTGATTTCATGGTCGTATGACCCTGTGACAAGAATTACTGACATTCTGTGTCGCAAGTGTAGTTATGTAGTCCCGAGATGTCGTACTGTGAATTTTTGATGGAATTTTCCAACAGCATGTCGTAATATTCCTAATTGAATTTTCACGACGCGTTTTGCAGAATTTAAGTCTGGTGAGAATGTCGTCCGAAACGTGAAGACCAAACTTGGAATATAAATTAGCATTTGGGCAACGGTAAGATTTGAAGTTTTCCTGATTGAAAATATGTGGGCCGATACTTGGAATATGAGCGAACGTGTCGCCTCCTCCTGGATGTCGGTGTGAATAAGAAATTTTGTGGAACTTGAATAATCTATTTGAAGTTTAAGCACGCATCCTTACAAAATTTCTTATTCAAACCGACATCCAGGAGGAGGCAACATGTTCGCTCATATTCCAAGTATCGGCCCGCATATTTTCGACCGGGAAATTTTCAAATCTTACCATTGCCCAAATGCCAATTTATATTCCAAGTCTGGTCTTCACATTTCGGACGACATTCTCACCCGACTTAAATTCTGCAAAACGCGTCGTGTTTCTTAGCTCTGCTGCTTTCCCATGCACTGCTCTGTTTGACATCCCAATATGTACTGCCCTTCTTGAGATTCGATTTGACCTCGCGACTTTCATCGGAAAGCTGTATATGTATGTACTTGGTTCTCGTTTTCACAAGATGCACCAACAGAGGTCCGCGTTTCATTTGCAGCCAGGAGCTCCGCTCAGATGAAATATCGCTAGGGCCAGGCCGAGGATCATCGATCAGGCCTCAGGTCCGGTTGCACAACGTGTGCGTGCAGCGTAACTGCATATGTCTGCCACGCGTCATTGCTATGAGGGGCCATCTGCGCTTCATCGCGGGGTGGACTCGTGAGTCTTTGGGGACCTCAAGCATTATTACATACGTCCCTTGGATGATGCCGTTTTGTCTCGACCCTCACGAGTTCATACAATACATGACTCACGGTTGGGGACATTGTTGCATTTTGATTTACGAGCTCCCATTCTCGAATGCACACTCATAACCCCATCGCTAAGAGTCGCACGATCGTCCGTGAATTAATAAACCCTCGGTTACTGCTCGCTGGCTACTAACGCGTCCTTCCAGTCGTTCAGTCACAAACTCATCACAAACTCATTAAGCGACCTCCTTTCCACGCAAACAACTACCTCAGGTAGGTTTGAAGAACAAATTAGGCACGCCCGTCCTGTAATTCCTATCACCCGACTTCCCGGCTAGGAGTTGAAGTTATCTCAGATGAGAGATCGAAGGATTCCTGACATTTCACTTCCCTACATTTATAAAGAGAGTCAGCCCACTGGCCGATGGTACCTAACGACCTCCAAAAACTTGCCGTTTTCTACCTCCTATTTTTGGCTATGAACGCATTCCCCGTAAGTCACTGATATCGCCCCCAACATTGCTGCTGACTCCGAGCTCAGCACGGCACACGAGTTTTCTTCTGGAATGCCGGCGGTGAAATCAAGTATGGCACCGTGCAATCAACAAGCCGTCTCACTGATGTAAATTTTTACTCTGATATGCGCTACACTCGTGTCTGACATTTTGCAGGGCACGCAAGTCGTCGTCGTCACAGTTGATGGAGGCGAAGGCCATAGCAGCCTGCCGTAAGTGTCTTGTGGTGTTTGTCCGTCTATCCCGAAAGGAAAAGCTGACATCCGTTCCATAGTGTCTCCAGTGTTTCAAAAGTAAACTACTGTAAGCCTTAAATACTGCCATGAGTCCTTCACTCTTCACTACTGTACAACCATTCGTCCTACAACATCATGATGCTACTATGTAGTAGCCTTCATCTCAGAAGCCATAAAAACGAGCGCCCAATGCCTACTTCAGCTCACCCTACATGACATGATGCAATCATCAGCCGACTTCAAGGACGTGAAGGCAGCTCTGACCGAGCGGACAAACTGGACGACCGAAGTGGTAAGCGTCACACACTTGATGCATCCTCACCTCTAACCTTCGCTGGCACCTTGTAACAGCTTCGGAACATCCTTACGTAGGTCTCGTCGCCTTCGGCCGAGTATAGACGCTGACGAACTTCAACCTCGCAGCATCCGCCTGGCCAATGGAGGCTACTTCGTCACATTATGCTCGCTCCTGCTCCTAGCCATGGTAGAGAGCATCCACCTGCACTATGCTCGACTCGCGCCCCTTCACCTGAAGGTACGATCTGCGTGATGGTGTCAAAGTCGGATCTGACTGTTATACTTCCAGGAACGCGCTGAAAACATGGGCTATGCCACGTTTGCCATTGTCATCGCCATACCCGACGTCGGTATCTTAATCGTTCGCATCGTTGGGATCGTCGCAGCGTCTGGGTCTCCATGGCTAGCGTTCTGTCTCATACTCTTCAGTGTAGCGCCGTCAATCATCCTTCCGCTGCTTATACACCTGGTGAGGACCTTCAGGATAAGGATTCGTCAGCCTACTGTTGAACAAGGAGAGATAGAACGTGGTGAAGTAGTGAGAACTGAACCTACTTAGTTTTCATGCAGTCCCAATCTCACATTTGTTGCGCTTTGTTTACCCCGTGCTTCACGTAACCTGTGGTCATATCCCCTCATTCTTACTTACGGTGTCATAGATTAGAATGATGCATGCATTGCTGAGCATCGATGTAGGATGGCCTAGGCGATAAGATAAACACGCGCTTGTGGGACACCATCTGTATATGCCTGCGTCAGCGACGCACTCTGAAGTTCAATAACGGAATGAGCTCACGCGGCCATGTAGGAGCGTTCACGTGACCAGGATATGTCGGTGCATCATCATACTCCCTCCAAACATTTGTACTGAAGAATAGTACCCAGGTTCACGACCCGTCGGTTGCCCTTCGTTCCATCCGTGCAAACAGTTCCGGGGTAGAACCTCTCTTCCAACTATCTTCATGGAACATGGGCAAGCTCGATCCTTACCGTGAAACGACGTTGTATCATGGCCCCGTGGCATTCCGCGAGGCATCTTCTCCAGGAGATAGCAGATTGGTGTATTTGGAGAGCTGAAACTTCGTCCAGATTGTGTCGTCGGAGCAGTGCATGCATCGATCGACGATCCGAGAGTTACAAACAATGCTACCTTTGTGAGAATCTGCAGTGTCCGTTTGTTTTGGTTCCGTACTGATCTTGGGTTGGTGGGGGTGGATAGGAACCGCGTGATTGATCTAGCATTCGACTTCTCACCAGTAGACCTCGCTGAGGCCATGCCGAGAACGTCACCGGCCCAGCACATATCTCCCACTATCTTGTGCTAGCAATCGAGAAATCGAACAGGAGATCATCAGTAACATGACTGGTAGTGCTCTTGCGAGCATTGCAAACGATCACGGGTCGGGTAGCTGCTAGCAACAGTATCAGCAAGGTAGCATCGGACATGCTCGTACGTTGTGATCGATGATGACCACTACGTCACTCACGTTCCTTTCTTTTTGCATAGACTTACAAGCATGCACAACAGCGCCTGGACGCCATCCCTGTTGCTCTGGATCCAGATATGGGAGGTGAAGGTGCCATGCTGGAAATCTCGTGAGAGTGTGTCTGGAATCTTGAAGGTTTTGGAAGCTCTGACGAGCGAGAGCGCTGCGAAGTACAACGGATACCGGGGGAATGAGATTCTTCGGTAATGGTATGAAGTTCATAGGAGGGCGCACTTCTTTTGCCAGTGGTGTTACGGGGCAGTTACATGATTTTCGATGAGCGAAGCCCTGACGAAGGACAGCCAGTAGAGTAATATGTAGTCCTCAAAGCTTCTCAGAATAATATGTGGTGACCGAGAGGAGTAAAGTCAGCTCTGTCCACGACGTTGATTTCCAGACCAGAGGGGATTGAGGCTGAAGCGCTGACCACGCAAATTTGACGCAAATTGAACAAGATGGTTTCGCACGCGTTTGCAATTCCCACATGAAGTAAATCTCGTTCATCATCATCCTCTCTAATTATAAATAAAGAAGAGGGAGCAGCGAAACTCATCTCAGAACTACGCGGTAGAGGACTTCCATGAGATTGCAGTGGGGGTGGAAGACACTGTCAAAACGCATACCTTGAAATGCACCAGACACGTTCCGAGTTTGACCACTTTTAGTGTCATCTGCACGTCTTCATCCTGAGTCACTCCTCCCTAGCTATAGTCATTTATGTTGTTAACGCATCATGTATCTCGCTCATGCCGAGCGTAACGCAACTTGACAGAAGATCTCCCTTCAACCCGCAAATGTTGACGCCCGGCCCTTCATCCTACCCTTAAATACCACCAATATGCGTCGTCGACTCTCTACTACTACTCAACAACTCTTCCTACAACATGATTCTCAGAAGCCGTTCAAAGTCTCGTCCGATCTCTGCTCCAGCTCACCCTGTATGATATAACGCGATCGTCACACGACTTTGAGGACGTCAAGGCAGCTCTAAACGAGCGGACAACCTGGACGATCAATGTGGTGAGCGTCGCATGCTTAGTTCGTGCCTACCTGCTGAGTCTGACTTTCACTGACACCCTGCTATAGCTTCGGACCGTCTTTGTGTATGGCTTGTCACCTTCCCGTGAGCATACAAACTAACAATAACCTCGTAGCATTATCCTCGCCAATGATGGAGGCTACTTCATCACGTTGTGTTCGCTCGTGGTCCTACTTATGGCTTAGGGCATGCACCTGTACTGCGGTCGTCTCGCGCCGAGTAAGCTGAAGGTACTTATGATCTGCTGGGTGCTGTCAACATTTGATTTGACTGTTATACTTCCAGGAACGCGCTGAAAACATGGGCCATACCACATTCGCCATTGTCATCGCCATACCTGACATCGGTATCATAATCATTCCCGTCATTGGGATCGTCGAGGCGACTGTGTCTCCCTGGCTAGCGTTCAGTCTCATATCCATCCCTATAACGCTGTCAATCATCCTTCCGCTGCTTACATTCCGCAGCTCATCAAGTGCTTCAGGCCAAGGTCTCGCCAACCCACTGCTGAATAAGGAATAAGTGTTGCAATGGAGAATTGAACTTTGAAGTGCATGCACCATCTCGTGGATGTTGCCTTTTCATTATCAACTCTCATAGACTGCTATTGCGTCTTCTTGTTGTTACATACTGTGCCATGAAATGATATCTGTTGTAGAGGATGTCTAGGATCAATGCATGATAGCTCACGCGACGATCAAGGACGTTTATCCATCATGGTTGTTATGCTGTGCTGTGAAGGATATGAATTGCTAGCACGTTGGATACATTCTGGCATCGGCAACAAAATCGATGTCATTTCACATGATACGCAAGTGAATGTGTCCACACTGTAGGGGAACCTTGCTCACGAACCCTTCACAGGACTAAGACGAGTCCGCGAAGACACTTACACGTCGTCATTTTGCCCAATTCCTCAGTGCCTTCAACATTTCAGTTTTTTCTCGGTTGTTCCTATCCTAATTTGAGAGTGCTCCCATCTCACGTCCGAAACTGCTGTGCGGCTATTTATCCGGGATTCTGACGAACACAGTTCTGCATCTCAATCTCGCCGCCAGCGGCAGTTGATGTCAAACGCTTTCCGAGGTGGACGTGGGACCCGGATTCGTGCCGTAATCTAAGAGTGGGTTGGAGAATAGGCGCATTGAAGGACTAGCAGCGGGAGTTTGTCCTCCTCTGTGAGGTGAAGGATGACCCTGATGCCTTCGGTACTCATCGAGGTGGAAGATAGACTGAGAGATTGCAGGATGTAGGAATCGCTGGCGCTTACTTAAAGCTTAATTACTCTAAGTTGTGTACTTGTAGATGCGAGCTGGGACGGGCTTCCAAGTTAACCTCTTCTATTAGTAGCTCATAATGACTTCTGTGCCAGTGTTATCTACGCTACCAAATTGTCAGCGTATCATTACGATCCCTGCTTGATCGCGGCAACCACACTCCAAGAGAGTTGATATTTTAACACCATCACTGTGAGTCACCTATCCAACCTTTCCCTACTTCTTAACTCCTGCTTCGTACAATGTTCACGCCCCGACAGACGAATACGCTGTCCTCATTGTACATCGTCATGCATATGGTGCGGCAAGTTCCACCTGCTGCGGGAAATCATACGGGACTTACCTGAGCGTGAGAGTGCTGGTACTTGGAATGGGGTGGGATGTTGCCTGAGAGAACCCCACATGGGTAACTTAAACTCCGTATGTTACGGGGTGATGCAGTGTTTAAGCAGTTTTCGCGCGGAACGATGCATGTATTCAACATTCTTCGGATTCTTGACAGCCGCGGAACACGGGGACAGTACCTAATTTTGGCCTAGGTGGCTGAAGGGGCGTTCCTCATGGGTGCCGTATCCTGGTAGCCACGCAGAAATGTTACTGCTTAGGAGGAGTATCAGCTCAACGTTGACGGGAAACACAATCACCGCAGCTTGTCACAGAGTGTGTGCGTGACATGCCGCAGGTTTCCGTGATAACCGAAGAAACTAATAGTCTCCTATGGGGAACTGTCGAAAAATAATTGGGGTCGTCCTGGAGAAATCAGTGGCAATGTTGTCATAATATGAAGCTTAAGACGAGGTAGCACACCTTTAGTTCCAGTCTGGGGTCCTATTTTCGTGATACCATCTAAGTTCTCGATCTAACTACCACGAAGCTTGTATGGTTTTACTACTAATCATCATGAGCGCCCAAAGCCTGACATAGCATTACTGCAAAGAGCTGTAATATTGAGGGGGACCGCGCCGCGATACCATGTAACCATTCCGGATCTTCATTCAGCAATTCAAGAAGCTTGCACAACCTACCCGAAGTGGTGTGGATGGTGTCCATGCATCGATTACAGAACAATAGAGCAGTGCTGTCATGTCTATCGGGTTTTGCAGGCATTTAGGACGTGGTAAACGAGATGAAGATGTAGTATTCCAAGCTTGGCCATTGCTGTGGCTCGATGGTAATTGATATCGGACATTCAACCACTTGGCCGTTGGAATCCAGTCTATTGGGTTTTTAGAACGTGGTAAATGAGATGAACATTGAAGATGTAGTTCCAAGCTTGGCCATTGCTGTGGCTCGATGGTAATTGATATCGGACATTCAACCACTTGACCGTTGGAATCCAGTCTATCGGGTTTTTAGAACGTGGTAAATGAGATGAACATTGAAGATGTAGTTCCAAGCTTGGCCATTGCTGTGGCTCGATAGTAATTGATATCCGACAGACTCAATTGGAATCCAGTCTTCGAATCCATTGAAACCCCAGATCTGTCGGAATTTGAATGTCATATTACTGATTTCCAGAGGATCCACTAGGCCAAGTAGCACCCAATAAGCGTGCAACTGGATTCTAGTGATATTCCTGATTGAGTGACTGGATTCCAACGGTCAAATGGTTGAGTGTCGGATATCAATTACTATCGAGCCACAGCAATGGCCAAGCTTGGAACTACATCTTCAATGTTCATCTCATTTACCACGTTCTAAAAACCCAATAGACTGGATTCCAACGGCCAAGTGGTTGAATGTCCGATATCAATTACCATCGAGCCACAGCAATGGCCAAGCTTGGAATACTACATCTTCATCTCGTTTACCACGTCCTAAATGCCTGCAAAACCCGATAGACATGACAGCACTGCTCTATTGTTCTGTAATCGATGCATGGACACCATCCACACCACTTCGGGTAGGTTGTGCAAGCTTCTTGAATTGCTGAATGAAGATCCGGAATGGTTACATGGTATCGCGGCGCGGTCCCCCTCAATATTACAGCTCTTTGCAGTAATGCTATGTCAGGCTTTGGGCGCTCATGATGATTAGTAGTAAAACCATACAAGCTTCGTGGTAGTTAGATCGAGAACTTAGATGGTATCACGAAAATAGGACCCCAGACTGGAACTAAAGGTGTGCTACCTCGTCTTAAGCTTCATATTATGACAACATTGCCACTGATTTCTCCAGGACAAACCCAATTATTTTTCGACAGTTCCCCATAGGAGACTATTAGTTTCTTCGGTTATCACGGAAACCTGCGGCATGTCACGCACACACTCTGTGACAAGCTGCGGTGATTGTGTTTCCCGTCAACGTTGAGCTGATACTCCTCCTAAGCAGTAACATTTCTGCGTGGCTACCAGGAAACGGCACCCGCGAGCAACGCCCCTTCAGGCTTCAGCCACCTAGGGCCAAGATTAGGTACCGCACTGTAGCAGCCTTCTGCCTGTGAAACCTATAGTATCCTTCGTATCACTTGAGTTTGAAAGCTCGGCATGTGATCGGCTAAACCTTCGAAATCCTGGTCTACAGTCAACGACTTAAATATTGCTATGAATCTGCCAGTCCACCAGTTCATCCTGAAACATCATGATAGCCTGGATCTCAGAAGCCATAAAAATGAGCACGCGATACCTACTCCAGCTCACTCTATATGACATGATGCAATCATCAGCCGACTTCGAGGACGTGAAGGCAGCTCTGAATGAGCGGACAAACTGGACAATCGAAATGGTAAGTGTCACATACTTACATACTTGATGCATCCTCACCTCTGACCTTCGCTGATACCTTGTAACAGCTCCGGAATGTCTTTACGTAGGCCCCGTCGCCGTCATACGAGCATGGAGACTAACGAACTTCGACCTCATAGCATCTGCCTTACCAATGGAGGCTACTTCATCACATCGTGTTCGCTTCTGCTTCTAGTCATCGTTGAGAGTATACACTTGCACTATGGGCGACTCGCTCCTCTTCAGCTGAAGGTACGATCTGCGTCATATTGTCAATAGCAGATCTGACTGTTATACTCCCAGGAACGCGCCGAAAACATGGGCTATGCTACATTTGCGGTTGTCATCGCCATACCCGACATCTGTATCATAATCATTCGCGTCACTGGGATCATCGCGGTGTCTGGGTCTCCCTGGCTAGCGTTCTGTCTCATATTCTTCAGTGCAGCTCTGACAATCATCCTCCCGCTGCTTATACACCTGGTGAAGAGGATCAGCATAAGGGTTCGTCAGCCTACTGTTGAACAAGGAGGAATAGAACACGGTGAAGTAGTTGACAACTGAACCTACTTAGCTTTTATGCTGTCCCGATCTCGTCTTTACTGTGTTGTGTTCGTTCTTCATGTAACCTGCTGTAGTATATCATCATTCTTACTTACTGTACCATAGATTACAATGGCACGCGTGTTGCTGACCATCAATGTAGGATTGACCAGGCAATAACACAAGGACGCGTTGGTGGGACATCATCTGCATGGCTGTGATCAGCAACGCACTCTGAAGTTCGATGGCGGAATGAGCTCACGCGGCTAGCTCAGTGTCACTACACATATGCGTCTGGAGGAACAGATATGGCGTGGAGCGCAAGGAAACCTTCGTCCGACCATCCAGTCTTGCACTACACGCTGCCATGTAGGAGGGTTCATGTGACCGGGACGTGTCATGCATCAATATACACCCCCTAAACATTTACAGTATATAGAGGCCACCCGGGTTCGTGACCCAAGGCGGTTACCCGTCGCTCCATCGGGAAAACAGCTCCAGGGGCGGACCTGTCTTCTAATAACCACCTGCATGGGACATCCGGTCCTTACTGCGACGTTGTGGCATGCTCCGCAAGACATCTCTTGTAAGAGATAGCAGATCAATCCATTTGGAGAGATGAAAATTTCGCCCAGGTTGTGCAGTTGGAGCAATCCAGGCATCGGTCGATGTCTGAGAGAAAATTAGAGGTGACAGTGCGTGTCTCATGCTCAACTCCAATTCGAGGCTAGAGTCAAGCTCACTCACCCCTCTGCTCCGTATTCTCGGACGACTGCATGCAATACTTTCTTGAGATGGTGATAGCGAGTATTCACACGATCAATAATCAGCGATAGCAGATGACTTGCACCTTTACTCTGGCCTAGGGAGGGACTGTCTGGAGAATTGGGAACTTGACGTGCTGCTTTGATAAATCCTCTCGTCCTGACCCATTTTAGACATATAAACTGAATCTGATGCTCCCAGGTAGTTTAGCGAGTCTCAACTGAAGGACTCGGAAGGAACGACTTACTATTGGGCGCATCTGCGAAGTCAGTTTCAGAAGTGACCGAAATTAACTCGTACGTGCAGTGATAGGGCAGAACCCTAGGTGAGAATGGGATCATCTTGGCAAATTTCATTGGCAGTGCTGGAGAATGTTGCAGCTGCGGAGCAGCAAGCGCCGCAGGAAGCCCGTAGTACATAGTAATTACAACAGCACAGCCACCCACGTGAACAAAGCCACCTCAAACTGTGCGATTTTGTTCATAAGTAGTATTGTTCTTAAAGACCACACGAAAGTTTCGACATCGCCCTTGATTGGAGAATGTCGAGGTACCCAGAGGTAAGCCCCCAACAATTATTTATGTAGAACGTTGAGCAAACCACACGAAGGCGGACGAGGCCCAGAGGGGTCACTACAACGACGGATACGACCCTTATTCCACCCAGCACACATCGACTCCGTACGATCAACGCCAGTCGCAGTACGGCCAATACGATTCCCAATACGATTCCCATCAATATGACCCGAATCAACCCTATCATTTGCCTGATCCTTTCCTCACGCCCCATATTGAGGCTTCCTCATTCACGCTGCCGCCAATTCAGCAGCAACACGATTCTTATCCCGTCCAAGACCCATACCGGACACAAGCCCAAGTACACACACACTCGGTGCCTGGTGACGACTATCTTGCTGTATCATACAACCCATACGACGCAACCCCTCAGCCACCCGCTCCTGATTCACGTCCACGGTCCCAGTTTGGCGGCGTTTCCTATGCTGGCCAAGAAGACGACGATGCGGACGTGGGTGACCAGCCACTTCTCCGCGGCGAAAGTCCCTATCAGCACGTAACACTTCCGGGCGGTTATGAGGAGGTAGCGTCTGGGGACGATGCGCAAGCCGGGGCAAACATTAGGTACGGTCGGATACCCCAACGTGTCCCGCGGCGATACAAGACCATCAAGAAAGTCGAGTTGTTCCATGGCAACTTCGTCCTCGATTCAGCCGTTCCGACCAAACTGCTGAACATGTGTGCGCTCCGCAACGAGCGGGAGTTCACCCATATGCGGTACTCGGCGGCGACATGCGACCCGAACGACTTCATGAACGATGGGTTCACACTCAGGCAGCTCCATTATGATCCACCGCGGCGGACGGAGCTGTTCATCGTCATGACGATGTACAACGAGGACGAGGAACTCTTCTGCCGGTCGATGCACGGTGTCATCAAAAACATTGCTCATTTGTGTACACGAGGCCGGAGTAAGACGTGGGGAAAGGATGGATGGAAGAAGGTCGTGGTCTGCATCGTGAGTGATGGGCGGTCAAAGATCAACTCTCGGACGTTGAGTGTGATCGCTGCGATGGGCGCATATCAAGAAGGGGTCGCAAAGGTACGCGTGAGTAGATCCATTTGAGGACTATCTAACACTGGTACAGAACATCGTAAATGGGAAGCCCGTTGTAGCTCACATCTACGAGTATACGACTCAGAGTAAGTTTCGACGCTGTCTACGTGCTACAATCCCTCACAGCTTGCAGTCTCTGTTTCACCCTCGATGAAGATCGAAGGAGCAGAGAAGGGAGTAGTCCCTGTTCAGGTCATCTTTTGCCTGAAGGAAAAAAATCAGAAAAAAATCAACTCTCATCGCTGGTTCTTCAACGCTTTTGGACCTATCCTCCAGCCCAACGTCTGTGTTCTCCTGGATGTCGGCACTATGCCTGGTCCCACGTCAATCTACCACCTGTGGAAAGCGTTTGACATCAACTCGAATGTCGGTGGAGCTTGCGGCGAGATTGTGGCGCTCAAGGGCAAGTACGGACAGTACCTTCTGAACCCGCTTGTTGCGGCGCAGAACTTCGAATACAAGATGTCCAACATTTTGGATAAGCCACTCGAGAGCGTCTTTGGGTACATCACAGTGCTGCCTGGTGCATTCAGTGCGTACCGGTATATCGCGCTGCAGAACGATTCAACGGGAGAGGGACCGTTGCACAAATACTTCTTGGGAGAGAAGATGCATGGTGCAGGCGCAGACATCTTCACTGCCAACATGTATCTTGCCGAGGATCGGGTGAGTGATACCAAATTGTTATAACCCGTTATTTTATGAGTCTGGTAGATATTGTGTTGGGAACTTGTTTCAAAACGCGGAGGCTCATGGATTCTGCACTACGTCAAATCTGCCTATGCCGTCACAGACGTTCCCGATCAAGTCCCAGAGTTGATCTCTCAGCGTCGCCGTTGGCTCAACGGCTCGTTCTTCGCCGCCATCCACAGTACCGTTCATTTCCACTATATCTATCGCTCATCGCACACCTTCATACGCAAATTCTGGATCCATGTGGAGATGTTTTATCAGCTCTACAACCTCATATTTTCATGGTTTGCCCTTGTACGTTCCATCCAATCCTTTCTTGACTCCTGTGCTTGGCTAATGCGGCTAACTGGTAGGGAAACTACTACATCGCTTTTACCATTCTTACGACTGCTCTGGAGGCCTATGTCTCAGGCCTTCACATTCTGAACAACATCCTTAACTATTTTTATCTCGGTCTTCTCATCATGTGTTTCCTACTCTCGATGGGTAATCGGCCACAAGGGGTCGAAGTGGGGATATACCCTGGCTTTCATCGGATTTGCACTCATCACGATCTACATGACTGTACGTATCAGTAACCATTTTGTCAGCCCCGTGTTGTTGTGTGTTGACACAGGTGATAATGCATAGGTCGCTGCACTCCTGCTCGCCGTCAAGGCTATACAGGAAGTTGCCCAGTCAGAGGGCCGAGCGATCCAAGTTAGCGATTTGTTCACGAACGCGATATTTAGGGACGTCGTGCTTTCGCTTGCAGCGACCCTCGGCCTCTACATCGCATCGTCGATCCTCTTCGTGCGTCATTATTTCTTTGCTTTTATGCGTGGATTGGGGTGCTAAGATCACTTGATGACGCATAGTTTGAGCCGTGGCATATGATCACGTCGTTCGTGCAGTACTTATTGATGGCGCCGTCATATATCGCGGTTTTGAACGTCTATGCGGTGCGTGCCGTCCTTCGACTCGAGGAGTGTCACTCACCCGACCCTGCCCCTCCAGTTTGCAAACGTCCACGACGTGTCGTGGGGTACGAAAGGCGACAACAAAGTTTCCACTGATCTCGGAGTCGTCTCTGCCGGCCCAAACAAAAATGAAGTTGAGGTCGCAGTACCGACAGCGGAAACGGACATCAATGCTGCGTACGAGGACGCTATACATGTGTTGTCGACGAAACCACCTAAAGAGGAGAAGAAGGTTGACGCAGCGACGCAGCAGGAAGATTATTATAAGACATTTAGAACGAATGTGAGTAGGTGTTCTCTGTCAGGGCTTTAACTGGTGGAGAGTGTGGCTGATTGGATGGGTGTGTGATTGTAGGTGCTTTTGGTTTGGACGTTGAGTAATCGTGCGTCTGATGTTGAATGTCTGCCTTGTTTTGTTTGCTGATGCCTTTGTGTAGGCTTTGCTGGCAGCTGTTGTGGTGTTTGTATTCTTCCTATAATCCCTGTGTTGTTCGATGCTCATCGATTACATACAGAACGGCAACAGGTGGTACAGGCTCCTGCAGCCGTCAATGGCTACATGGCGTTCATCCTATTCTCCGTTGCTGGGCTTGCTTGTACGTGATAGTAACTTTTTGCTGGGTTTTCGTCATACTAAATTTGGTCCTGCGCGCATAGTGGTGCGTTTCATTGGCTCGACAGTATACCTACTCGTGCGTCTGTTTGCCGGAGAGTAGTTCTTGACCCCTTGCCACGAGATATACCGTGGGGAGTTGGCCCACTGTAACGGGATACCTGCCATGTGCGTCGGGGTCGACTTGGAAGAAGGACCGAATGGACGTTTTGCATAACCACATCGCATCTCCAACTAGAAGTAAGGTGGACTGCCATGGACAATCTCACTTTGTATTGCCTAGAGACTCCTTTATCCCGACAGACGCTTTCTGATTGTTTTCATTCACGCAACGCTTTTTTTGCTACGCCTATCCTGTCTGTCTGTCTGTCTACGATTAACTTAATTTTGTGTTGTCGCTTTCCGATGCAATGCTGTCAAAACAATTGTACGGAAATATTTTCGATGTTACGTGGAAGCTTGTGAATCTAGTCGCGGACTTCGAACCCCTGTCTGTCAGAACCGCCGCAGATCTAGGGTAATGTGAGGGTCAAGGATTACCCTCACCTTTCTACGTTTATATGGATTATTTTCTCTACTTACTTATACCTATCTTCCTGTATGCTTCGTTTCAGATTCCTACTCAAGTTGTACTTAGCCGCTACGCTCACTACGTACTTATGTAAGCACCCGCGCCATCATCCTGTTGCTCGAGGCTTTGTACTGCTCTCTCGTGGAATCAACTCCAATCATTGGCATCTCTCAGTTCTCACTCTCGTCAACTCATCCGGAATCTGGTCTCGTCCATTTCGTACTTCTGGCCTTG